>JABXWE010005837.1:0-42145 GCA_014611495.1 Limonius californicus | reverse complement strand
GTTTATATATATATATATATATATATATATATATTTTTGTGTCCGTCTGTCGAAAATGTTAAAACAAATTGTTAAATATCCAGCAATTTATTTAAATCTTTAAACATTTATTAAATAGTAAAAATTTTACAATTTTTTTTATTAAATATTGAAACTGCTGTGGCATATGTGGTATAGTATGTAGTATATAGAGTAAAAATGTCTACGTAGAAGCTGTAACTGACGTAATTTTGACGTTAACCCCGAACATGAAAAATGTTTGAATTAAACCTGTTTTGCGTGTAACAAATGTTGGGGATAAAAGTATTAAAATAATAAAGTGGACAAGGGGATTAAAGTACTGCCGGAAGTGGGCATTTCACTGCTGAATTTGCTTCGGATTCAGCAATCAGAAAGGAAATAGTAAAGTAAATATAATTATAATTTTATGGAAAGGTTGTTTTCTAGTGATGCTACCACTGAGATATGAAGAATTATTTGTAAAATAATATCACCGTATGGAATATTTGAGTACAAACGTTGTCATACAGTGGAGATGTTATGCACGTCATTAATCATCTAACAACTTCATTTCTCATCTTACAATAAAATCATAAATATGGCGATATAAATTTGCATAAATACGAGAGATAAGGTTTTTTCAACGACTTAACACATTAGTTATATGTAATAAATATCCGCTTTAACAGGATGGTATTTACCAACAAATGGCAGGACTATCTATACCTTTCCGTATCTTCATGCAAATAGAGAGAATGCATATTACCCCGCATACAAAAGCTTCAAAAATTGGAAGTAACGCCTTAAGAAAGCTCAACGACGATACAGAAAACAATAGTGTATAAATAACTGACATTCGCCATAAATAGCATTCCATGTCCAGGAATCGCGATCGCATAGTTTCACGAGCATTTTGCTCCAGATTTTTCTGGCAGAAAAGTTGAAGGGGCAAAAAGAAAAATGAGAGTAAATCGCGTGAGATGGGTAATGGCACTGACCGTGGACCTGCACGGTGCAAACTCGCGACCTTGATGTACCCAGCCCCTTCAAAGAAAATTCTGATGCCGTTTGCTGATCTCTACGCTAAGAACACGGTATTGAGCTATCATCTAAACCGCAAACTAAATACTTGATAGCTATAACGAATGCGACATTTCTGACGATAATGCTGCAGTCACGCCGCGCGTACAACCTGAGAGAGCGGGAGTGCGTATTTATTCAGCCAGCCCTTGGAAAAATTAATACTACATATCTCTATAATGCCGACTTTCGTACAAAATTGATTCATAAATCAAACAGTTAGAGGTGGAAATGGTTAAAGCTGCAGAATCCTGTACTATTTAAGAATTGTACATTGTAAAGCATGTTTTATAGAGATTTGATATAGGAATGTGTCTGCCTAAACCACATACAACAACAGTATTCTAAAGTTGCTCAATTTGTACAGTAAAGAGTATAATATTTTGTACGTGGAATTTTAGGAACAGTCGTTGAAGATTGAAGATTGATATTTCATCTTTAATTACAAAATTTCAACAACTATAGGTTACAGCTTATGGAATGCCAACTGGTTAATGGTGGACAATTTGAACATTTCCGTTAAGTAATTTTCATTAAATCTAAATTCTTAATCTTTTTACTTTGTATACATTTTTCTAAAAGAAATTGGTATGTGGGGTACTCCTTTTTTATATCAGCATTTAACTGGTGAATAGGTCTATCAAATAAAGGAGGGGGAAAAGGGGGTGCCATTTAAAAAAGTAATGATCATGTCGAGGAAGTATTTTTTTTAATAAAATTTATGAATTTTGTGGGGAATTTTAGCACCACGCTGCGTATAGTATACCAATGAAAAGTAAAAATTCGAAATTTTCATCGTAGTTAAAGCTAGGATATAAAATCAGAGCTGGATAAGTATTCGAATATTTAGTAGTTTGAATACTACTTAAAATACTTTTATGCGAAAAGTATTTGGTATCTGGAATACTGGGCATTTAAAGTAATTGGTATTCGAATTGATATTATTATTCTCGGTATTCGGTATTCGACCGTCATAAACGGTATTCGGGAATACTTCGGATATTCGCGAATACTTGAAGTACTTGCAGGTAGTATCAGCGAATACTTTATTATTTGTCGAATACTTTCCTGCAAGACAAAAACTGATTTTTTGATATTCCACTGGAAATAAGTATAGATAATGTTACTTTGTTATCGTCTGAATCAAAATAACATTTTTATTTTATTTAAAGTTACTACCCAACCAAACCATAAGCTTTAGTCTTCACGCAAATGCCATTTCAAATGCAGGTATTCAAGGTATTCGTAACTTTGAAGATACTATTAATACGACGTGTTCAGATGCTGTAAGTATTTCGAATAGTTTTTAAACAAAGTATTCAAAAAAGTATTCGGATACTATTTTTAGTATTCGTACCCAGCTCTGGGCATAGGGTATTCTTCATAGCGGCGAATTCTTGTGCACGATCTTCATTACCACTCCTATAAAGTTCAATTAACCCAGAAACTGACTTTCAGCCCGATCACCAGCAGAGACGAGATTTTGTTGGCTGGGTTCTGAGAAGACAACAGGAGGACGACTGCTTTGCGAGGATAATCATCTTCAGGGACGAGACACACTTCCATTTAAATGGATTGGTAATAAGCAAAATTGCCGTATTTGGGGATAAGAAAATCCTCATTCGATTCATGAAAGGGCAATGCATCCGCAGCGAGTGACGGTTTGGTGTGGATTTTGGGCGGGTGGTGACATCGGCTCTTATTTTTTTTTAAGATGAGGCGGGGCAAGCTGTGACAGTTAATGGAGACCGATACCTTACGATGATAAGAGATTTGTTGTGGCCTCATTTCAATGCAATGGACATTCAGCAGTTATGGTTTCAGCAAGACGGCGCCACGTGTCACACTTCTGGCGAAACAATTGCGTTGCTCCATGAGAAATTCCCGGACCGGCTCATCTCGCTTCGTAGTGGCCATTTTCGGTCGTGTGATTTAACCCCGTTTCTTTTTCTTTTTTCAAATCATTGGTTTACGTCAATAAACCTCGAAACATACGCGAGTTAAAGGAAGAAATTCGACGAGTTATCGGCGAAATCGAAATGCAAGTTTATGAAGTAGTAATCAACAATTTCAGGAAGAGAGTTTTGGCATGCCAGCAAAGTAGAGGGAGCCATATGCCCGATGTCATTTTCCATACCTGAATTGGGAAGGTTTGATTAACATGTTTATGTCCTTTGTAACGTGTTTTTTTAAATAAAGATCATTTTTTGATTTATTAAAACCGGCGTGCATTTTGTTCCAACCTTTAGAACATCATGATTTTGAAGGATCAAAATCTTATTACAAAAAGTAATTTTGAATACCCAAAACTTTGTAAAATACAAATAATGAAATTACCTTAATTGCGAAAGACTGGCGGCAATGTAGTAGTCGAAACTTTGCACATTAGAGTACTCGGGTTCGATTCCCGAGTTTTCCTTTCTCACGGTAGATTTTAATTGGCTATTAGATAGGGCGCAGATGACTTTGATTATTAGTGCCCCTACAGTAGTACCAATGAACAAAATACTATCTCACACCTTCGAAACTCTTAACAAACCTAACAAAAGAGATAAGTTTTCCCAAATTATGTATCCCATCTGTAGATTATCACCTGTAATTACATAGTTTTAATTAATATATGGGGCACAGCAGAAAGGTACAATCAAATTCAAATTTAATTCTTAGAGGAGAAAAACTGATCTCGAGCGTTAATTTTCCATAAATAAACATTCTTATCTATTAATAAACTTGGCAATTTACAATTTCTAATAATATTTATCGCACTAAATAAATCGTACAATTTATAATAATTTTTAAGGTATAAAAAAGTTGCTAGCAAACGCTTGTTTATTTTTTTTTGTCTATATAATCTGCATAAAATTTTTCTCGCTAGATATGTTTCGAATTGTTGACTGAAAATTTAATTTTTGCTTAGAATTAATTTTAATAAACCTAACTTTTGACTAATTCGTGTTTTGTTAATTTACATGTATCTAATAACGCCCAATTTGTTTATTGGAATTCCAGTTGTCATGCAATAGCTATTACCTCCATTGTGGGCTCAATTCACTGTCAAGGCTGTTTTGATAGATTGCGTTCAATATTAATCCGTAGGTTTCGTTATGCATGACCTGCATACTTAATTATCCTTACCATAAAAATCCATTACCAACGTCATCAATTTCCATGTAACACTACCGTTAGAAACTGGGTGCACAACCCTGTTGCCCATGATATGAACATTTTTTCATGTCGTTTTGCCAGAGCTCTTAATGAATTTCACAACCCTAGCAACTTCTTTAATTTTCTTTTACCTACAGAACTAATTAATGGGGATGTCTAAGTGTCGCTTTATATTAAAATAACTTTTATTCGTCAGGGAACATTTTCGTGGTGAGCATAAAAGAATATTTACATGTCATTTGCATATCTTATGTTTTACGTTTAATTATAATTTAGTAGTTAAAATTTAATTGTTGATTAATATTTGTTTCTATACCGATCGATGCGTATTTAATTCTTATACCTAGTAATAAAACTAAAATTACATTTATGGTGGCATCATCTATGTGTCCTTTGGATTATTAGATATTTATGGCCCATTGATTTATTTTATTCAATTAAAACAAGCCCAAATCGGAAACTTAAAAGAAAATATGGAAATCGTAGTCAACGAGTAGGTTTAATAACGTGCATTAAACTTTTAAGATATAAGAATTTACTACTAGTGCTACGTATTAAAAGATACCGTTAATTTAATATTTGATATTGATACTGATATTTTAAAAATGAGTTTAATGGTGCTGTTTAGGCGGCCGAAAGTACATCAACGTCAGAGTGAAGTATGCAGTAAACAGAATAATTTTATAACATACTGTAACATGTTTTCACATACTGAGGTTTTTAATATTAGTCATAGGCAAATAGATGCGACGGGTTTCATTTTTTACCATCTTAGCATTAACTATGACTTTAATTTGACAGTTGTTTGTAACAGTTTTACGAAATTGCCATTAAAAAAACAAAATAATAACAGTAATATTGATATAGATGCCTAGGAGATGCACGAAAAAGTGCAGATTATTAAATGGCTTTGTAGCGGTAGCTCGTTACATGCAACTCGAGATTTATTTGCAGTAACGTTCGAAAATCGACCTACCCCATGTACTAATACAATACACCGAATTTTGAGGAACTTTGAAGAACACGGGTGCCACTCTCCAGTCAACCATAAAAGAACGTTACACCCAAGAAATGTTAATCAAGAAATGCAAGAAGTAAGAATATGTACTGCTGTAGAAGTAGATCCACGCCAGTCTTCCAGAAATATTGCTCAAGATGCTGGTGTACATCACAGAACCATATTAAAATTTTTAAGAAAAAATTGTCATCGTTTCTATAAACTATCGAAAACCTAACAAATTTACCCAAATGACCAATATAGACGAATGGAATTTTGTGAGAACATAATGGAAAAATTGAACAACGACATGAATTTCCTGAACAAAATTCTATTCACCGACGAATGCACGTAAATAGTCGACACAATTCATCAATCTGTCGTGTCTGGTCGCTAAATAATCCTCACAAGCATTACGGTTATCGATCTCAATATCCATAAAAGTTGAATGTGTGAAGTGGAATATCGGGCGATAACATTATTGGACCATTTTTTATCGAGGGGAACCTAAATGGTAAAAAATATATTGATATGCTGCAAAACGAAATCGTTTCTGCTTTGCGTCAAGTTCCAGAGATCAGACTGGATGAAATTTGATTTCAACAAGATGGTGTCCATGCCCACAATACGTTAGCCGTACGAGAATACTTAGCAAATACATTTCCTAATCGTGTAATTGGAACCGTAAGCACAATTTCTTGGCCGTCTAGATCCCCGAACTTGTCACTTCAAGATTTCTTCATGTGGCCTTATATTAAGTCGAAAATGGATTTGAAGAAGACAGAGCTACAATACTGGACGAACTGCGAAGTAAAATTCTGTATCCATTTGCAACTATTACCCCACAAATGCTTGCTAATGTGAGAACCGGATTTTACAATCGCTCGGGCTACTGCTTGGCAGAGGGGGCAATTTATTCGAACATTCATTGTAAACAATATCTTGCTTCAGTTGTTCTTGGAAATGCTAGTGTTGATTATTTAGTTGACTTTAACTTAAAAATGTTGTTTCCTTTGTCGATTATCATTTATTTTATTTTATTCGCTTATAGCAAGACTTAATCTGCAATGTTTTCGTCATTTCGTTATTAAATTTTGGAAAGCTATTGTAATAGGTATTCCTAATGCAAAAATGCTTTCATGCTGTTAAATTAAATTATATCTACGATAAATCTGATTTTAATTCTGGTGTCTTGAATACGTTAAATTTTAAAGTGCAAAGTCATTTATATTCTATGAGGCTTTCGCGGTTTCTCGAACTGTCAATATTACAATTAACTTTCGGCTTAGACCGCGTCGTCATTTGGGAACTACATTCAGCATTATCAGGTAAGGACCGACCTGTAGCTTGTCTGCCTTTACAAGCATTTGCTCTAGAAGTTTGAGACATATTAGTTCGTAGGCCCTTCCTGCCTAAACAGGGCCGTGTGCTTATATTAATCAAACCTTGGGGCGGACAAGGATTTGATCTTGATGTATGTTGTTTGCCAGGACAATAATACTTAATCGGCTGATGCCTGTTAGCTGTTTGTGAATCCATGCAAACTAACGTTTCGCAAGGCATTGCAGCTTGCATCTTCAGAGTGAATAGAACACTGACAAACTGCTTGTAAAGGCAGACAAGCTGCAGGTCGGTCTTACCTGATAATGCCGGGTGTAGTTCCCAAACGCCGACGCGGTCTAAGCCGAAAGTAAATTGTAATACTGTCAAAGTCATTTACTGATTTGTTTATATATTAAAAAGAACTCATGTGTAGAGTCTTTGGATACGCACACAATCAGGATGTCGTAGTTAAAAAAAATATCCTACATTTATCAAGGTGCATAGGTGAACGTTAAAAATTGTTTTGGCATGTGCTATATTCGCACTTGAAACCGTTAATCGGTATAGGGTTATTCAAAAGAAAGTTCCATTTTGAAGATGCCATAACTTTAAAAACTCAAAGGATAAGCAAATAAAAACATAATGGGGTTTATTAAAATTGCTTTAAATGTTGAATATGTCCGCCATTTTGTTACTCAACAAGCAACAATTTTTTTCTGTTGTGTACAGTATTTTCCAGTAGATATCATTGAATATATATTTCAATTCGTCGATGGTCGTAGCAGTATCTAGAAAAACTCATTGCTTTAGACAGCCCCAAAATATAAAATCTGCCGAATTTAAATCAGGGGAATGCGTTGGCCAGGTGTTGAACAAAATCCCTGCTTATTATGCGATTGTCAAACGTGTTTGTAATAGTTGCGTGACTGGATTGCACCTTCCTACATGAAGATTATGTTATGAGTATCATGATTGTGTAAACATGGTATATCAAAATTCTGCAGTAAATCAATATATCGTTCTCCGGTGACCGTAACTGTTGCCTGATGCTTCAAAAAAGTATGATTCTGTAATGAAATAGAATGTCGGCTCATAAAACTTGATCCAACTACTTGTAGGTGTTTAGTCGAGCGGTTATTGGGATAGAGTAAAGAATAAGATTCAAATAATAACGAACTTTTTTATTGAACTTAACAAGAATCGTGACGTAACTCACTACAGAACAGAACAGAACATAATGTAATAATATCAACCGGAAGCCACGCCTTTTCTCATGCCTCCTGACGGACAACAGGGTTACTGGCGCGAAATTCAAATTTGACTACTATATACTCGAAGAGCGAAATATCTAATTGGTTTACTTATCACTTTGTTTACTTTCAAATAAATCATGTTTTTTATCACCTGGAGAGGTTTGGCAACCTGATTAGCACTACGTATTCCGTAGGTGATATTTTTAGCTATTTCCTGTCTGACATAAAACCTTACTGTTATTTTTTGTTCTGAATTTTCATAGATAGACCATTTGTTAAACTTGGGCATTCACAATAACACTGAATAAGACCGATTCTAACTTATTAAAGTTAAAACCATTTTAAAACGCAGGAAATTGTGAGTGATTGAAAAATTTAATAAACACGAATAACTTCTGAAAGGTTATCAATAATCTTATTACAATGATAACAAAAAAATGGAGAAAAAGCTATCGATGAACAAACCCCATTGCTTTACGAATGCAAATGTGTTTTTCATTTGCTTATCCGTTGAGCTTTTAAAAAGTTATGGCAACCTCAAAACGTAACTTTGAATAGCCTATACATTTCGTTAATTTTCCATAAATATGATAGTGTTTATCTAATTCTCTGTAACTGGGCCATTCTTGGATTGTATAGCACAAACTCCAGACACTTTTCCATAAAATATTTTATAAAAAGTTCTAAGTTTTGCGGGTACAGTAAAAATCTGAAGGGATCAATACGGAGCTGAAACACGAGCAGAAACAGCCAAAACAAAACAACTATTAAGAACCGGTGAAATGAATACGCTAAGAGCAATAATAGGTAAGGCACGCCTAGACAGGGTAAAGAACCAAGCTGTAAGGGAGGAACGTGAAGTAACAGATGTAGTAAAATTTATAAAAAAGAGAAGAGTTGAATGGAATAATCATGTTACCAGAGCCAATAACCAAAGACAAATAAAAATAGCATGTGACAACAAACCGACAGGAAAAAGGAACCCGGGAAGACCAATGAAAAGGTGGGCCGAGAGCTGGCAATCTACATCTGTAGAAACGCCATAGAATTAGTGTGAAGAAAAACAGGCTGCTGTCTACAATAAAAGAAGAAGAAGAAGAAGAAGAAGAAGATTTTAGTGAGAGATCATCAAGGAAGATAGCTCAGAGCGGTAGACTTTTCATTCAGGAGATCTTGGGTTCGAACCCCCCAGCCGACTGTCCTGTTTCTCGTGGTTTTTCTGGGTCATACAGGTAAATGTTGGGACAGTATCATCCACGTAATTCCATTATTAAATTTTCTTGGACTTTCCCATGCTTCCGTTCCCATTACTGGCTAAAGAGGGGCTGACGATTCTGGTGCGGAACGCGACGAACCCTATAGCTATCCACTTCCTTGTAATGAACCTAAGGTAATTTTCCTTTTTAGTGAGAAATCATTTAGGCTTATTTTTGTTTCTTTCTTTGTTGTAGATTGTTTACGAAAAACTATTATTTTTCTATATTGTCTGGTAAGTTTATACTGGAACTGAGTTGTTTTACCGGAATGGCGTTCCGGAGAGTTCCGGGTTACTTTAACCCCTAAATAAATATGATAAAACGAATAGTTTATGTAGAAGATAGTAATGTATACAGTATAGTATACATGCGTTCATAACTTTTTTTTTAAATATTTACAGTCAATCTGCATATGTCCGCCAGCAATTTATTTCTTGAGAACCTTAAATATTTCTGTGCTTCGCCAATAAATACAATTCACATTTAGATAGATTATTTTTTGTAAATTTTCTTGTAAATTTGCCTCACACTTGAATCTCTATGATACTTTTATAATATATAAATATATAATCTATTTTCAAAATTGCAGGGTAATCCCCTAAAAAGTAAAATACCCAGTTCCAGGAAATATCTAAAACATACAGTGTGTCCTAAAACGTACCGACAATACTTCAAAGATGAATTCCAGAACTTATTTAGAGTCGAAAAGTCCATATAAACATAGAAGTACTTTCAAAATGCTCTTTATCCATATTTTTAAAATTGCGCGCAAATGCTTCAGAAATTTCCTTTACCAACATGCAAATCCGTTAGTAGCGTTTTAGACATTGAAAACGTGTATAGTGTCGTATAAGATAAGCAGTCAAAATACGCTGAACATTCAAAGTGAGCTTAGTCCATCACCGTGAGACAAACAAACCATGCATATTGCATTGTCCAGAATAGGCGAACAAAGCACTATTTGGATGTTTTAGTCTTCGTTCGTCAGAGCTAGCAGAGGGCTTTTTATTAAAAATTTGCAATTAACTGAATCAGAGATCTACCAAACGTGGGAAGCGAGCATGTAGTTGGAGATGTTGATAGAGGCAGTCGACAAAAACAGAAACGAAAATCATCAAGAGAAGAAAAAGGAGGAACTGTAATGAGTGTCATAGCTATTGTGATAAGCCTTTAATATTAATTAATATTTTTAGGTATAGTAATCTTGATCCGCACTTTCAACGCTTTGAGATGCCTTCTTGTAAACACAAGAAAACTAAATTATTTTCTTGTAATTCAGTTACCTTGGATGACATACAAGACGTTATTCTTTCACATAGCATTAAAGTGCAAAATCCTAAAAAAATGAGAAGCAGAAAATCCGATAGTCCAGCAACCCACCAGTTTACCGTTCAGTACTATTTAGACACAAAGGTCAAAAGAGTGATTATTTGGAAAAAATTATACTTGAAATTTTTTGAAGAATAGAAAATGTAGCTAAGCTTGTAAAGGCTGGATTTATGATAATCGAGGAGGTGATTCGCGTTCTAAAAACTATTTGCCCAAAAAATTGTAGGTGAGGGAGTTCATTAAAAAGTTAAGAAGGCAGGAAAGTCATGATGGCAGATTAAAATCAAAAAGAATTTATTCATCTTCAGAACTTAATATGAAAACCTTATAAATTGTATAATGCCGAAGTTGAAGAAGAATATCGTGTAAATTATAAATATTTCAGTAGAATATTCAACAAAAATTTCAATATCGGATTTGGAAATCCAGCTTGTGATTGTCTGTAGTTTTTGTTTTAGCCATGAAACAAAGATTTCTCAGAGTACCAACGCTGCTGAGAAACGGTTTCTAATGACTAATTTAAGACTAAATAAAATGAGGGCAAAACAGTTCTATAAACTTTTAAAGCAGGAGCAGACAAATAAGTCCAAAATTTACCCAAAGTACCTATTGAACATGCCTTTTACACTCAGCAACTTGCTTTTAATGCTTTTTGTGTGACTTATGTTGCATCCGTATCTCCAGTATTCTATACGTGGATGGAACATCAAGCTGGTCGTAGATGTATTGAAGTCGGCTCCGTCTTACTAGATTTCCTAAGGTGCACTAAATTTTCCGAAGATATCAGTGAGATTAAACTTTTTTCAGACGGTTGTGCTGGCCAAAATAAGAACAATCATATTGTTCATATGCTTAGGGTTTGCCTGAAGCACCACAAACAATAAAATCTGTAGGTATGTATGTATTTTCCAGTTAGAGTTTTTGACAGAGTCGAAAAACTTACACGGAAGCATAGCACAATGAAGTTGCCACGTAAGTATTATGAACTATACTCCACAGTTAGAAAAATACGAAGATTAGGCGAGGAGTAGAAAATTTATAACATTGGAGATGCCCTTTCTAGCTTGTCTAAGGTACTAGCAATTTTATAGGCTAAAAGGATATTAATAAAGCGAGAGACACAGAAAACAAAGACGGGAAAAATGGCGTTTTAATAAAAACTGAAATGTTTTATCGTAATGATGACCCCACAAAAAAATATTTATACCCCTGGTGAAAAGGGGATATAAAATAGAAGGTGTTAAATATTCCGAAATGAAACTGCAGCGTGTCATAAAACCAAAAACACTAGTAGGTAACTTTACACAGCCTCCTTGCCAAGCTTGAGCCAACGGGAAAATGGGACCAAGATCCCGAATTACGATGGTTTGAGGATATTTTTCCTCCAAATTTCGATCGTTCATGCCCGATTTATACAACAGAAGAAAAGGAAAAAGAAGAAGAAACTCAAGATGAAAACTCAAAGTGTAATTGTACTGATGATGACGGAGGTATAAAGTTGTAGTTTGTACATGTTTATGTATTATAACTTATAAGTTTAGTGTGTTCTCATTAAAAGTAAAATTCCTCAGTGGGTATGTAATTTTTGTTCCTAATCTCTGAAAGACAAACGAAAAGCGCTTTGTCCAGTAGTGACATTCAAAATATGCTTTGTCCGTTCTTTTTTTTTTTTTCTTATAACTCCCTCTATATTCATAAAAATTATTTTTACTAAAAACAGTACAGTCTCTTATATCGCATATAATACTTTGCTGCCAATAAATAAAACTCAATCTATGTTATTAATGCAGTCTATGTTTCTTTAATTTTGCGCCATTTCATTTTAAATGGACAAAGAACATTTTGAAAGCCTACTCCTCATATGTCCTGAACGTAACCGCTAACGAGTTATTGTTTATTTCATAATTTATGTGGCTAAAATTTTAGTTCAACGAATTTTATGAAATACATCTTTTTTAATACATTTTATTATTTTATTCACAAGAAATTTTCAAAATTATCTCCATTGTGTTCGATACACAACGCCGCACGTCGCAGAAAAGATTGCTGCGTTGTTAATATGGTTGCTGTGTTATTCCTAATAATATCGGCAACCTGCTATATTCTTGGGCATAATTCTTCTATCGTGTGAACTTCAGTTGCATAAAAAATCTGTTTCATGTGACCCCAAAGATAAAAATCGAATGGAGTCAGGTCCGGCGAATGCGGTGGCCATACTACGGGTCCTCCTACTCCAATCCATCTTCCCGGAAAATGTGCGTTAAGCCAAACCCTAACACGAACACACTGGTGTGCTGCTGGTGCCCCATCGTGTTGATGCCACATTGCACGTCTAATATTTAATGGCACATCGTCCATCTTCTTTGATGATGATATGGATCTAAGCGAGCACATATTATTCTCCAAACCTGGTTTCTACATATTCCATACAAGTGCAATTCTTCCCACGCTTAAAGACGGATCTTCTTGTAATAAATCAAGAACTTGTTGAACTTGTTCATGATCGTTTATGAGTCTACGGACAAGTCCTTGGCCGACTGCATATCTTGTATTGTTCCCTCCCTTCCTCCCCTCAGCTGACGATGTGAATTAAAGAAAACTGCACGTCTAAGCAGTGTTCTATTGGGATATCTTGCTGTGCTGCTAAAGCATTTTCATCACACAGATCGTAAACATAATAAATATCTGCATATTCGTAATTTGAAAATAACATTGGCATTGTGAATCACTTGTGAATTACGATGAGAATATGGATATAAAGAAGAAGCCAATATCATCAGTATCTCAGTAATAAACTGACAAGTTACAAACAATAATTTGTTAAAAACGATTTTCAAATGTTACCAGACAAAAGACGCAATCATGGCAACTAGATCAGTATTTCAGAAATCCGTCGAACTAAAATTTTAGCCACATAAATTATGAAATAAATAATAACTGGATAACGGTTACATTTAGAACGTATGTTTATATTGAAAGGACCTCAGAAGATATACGTTAGAAAGAATTGATTGATTGTATACATAATTATTTATATATATTTAAATGCGTTTCTGTTGGGGCCTCTCATACAAGTACATATGTTATAACAAATTATTCGTTATAAGAGATGTTTCCTGTGAAGTATTGCGACTGTATTTGAAAAGTGCTAGTAATACTAGCGAATATGTGTAATTTTTTAATCGGCATGTTTTCGCTCGTATATCCGCGCGTATATTAGAATGATCTGATAAATTCCTAAAAACAATGCGATTATAAAAGTTTCTCTGAAAAGCTACTGAAATTCAGGGAAGCTATGGATTTCTTTAAAATAAAAGATGACAGAGACTACTAACAGACGCGATCTTTTTAAAGAGATACGAATTCTAAGAAGCTAACAAACGGAAAAGCAATGGAAAAGACAATTACTTATTAGAAAATGAATGTGAGGTTATTGATGTGTTACGACGTTCAGTTTTTTCACTTGTCTTTGGGGGTTTTGGGAATATTAATGACGTACTTCTATATCGTTCAACAAAATTAATTATATCATAACTTTTCGATTTTTTTAATGAAATCCTAAAAAAGGAAACATACGAATCTAACACGTGTATTTTTACTATTCAATTACTTCAAAAATAAAAAATCATCCTAGAAACCATCACCATTATAATTTTAAAAGGCTACCTAAACTACTTTCCTTCTACCTATATACTACTTATCAGTCCCGGAGAATTTTTACACATATTCTACCAAGTATTCTTCTGTAATCATTTCTTAACGATTCAATTTAAGATAACATTGTATTTTGCTTCAACTTATTTTCCCGATGCAATTTAAATGATTTTTCGGGGAACTGCTGGCATAATATAGTAAGTACGGAAATGGAAGAAATGTCTGCGAAGTCTTTAAAGTTACGGAAGGAATGGGAATTTCTCGTTCCCTTTTTTCCTATATAGCCGTGCATCAATTGTTAGTTCAAATTGGAGCAATTTCGAACATCAAGAGAGCAGACATAACCACCTGACAGTGAAGTGCTCTCTTCATTCCAACCGAACGCCGGTCCATTCAGCGTGCCCGGGAATCATCCACAGCAATTTACCAGGAGAACTTGCACAAATTAAATTGTCAAGCCACTCGCTTCGCTAAATACAAAAATCGATGTGCCAATTAAATGTAGGACAAGCGACGCAATTACCAGTTTTTAAATAGTTGAAAGTAGGGCGTTGTGTACGGTTTGGCTTTGTCCGTCTTACTTGCTTTTTCTTTAAATTAATCCGCAACTCCGCCTACATTTCACATTTACGAGCAATTTGTATTGCGTGCTTCATAAATTCAAGAACATCAAATTGTTTTCTTGGGTTTATTTAAACTTTGTTCTATTCGTTGCTAACTTGAAGGAGTTTACTCAAAACGTGAATTATAAAATTATCAAAAGTACTTTTGAATTTACGTGACAGGATAAGGCAGTCACTAGCAAGCACAAAAATTCATAAAAGCTAATTTGGGAGTAAGAAATTTTGAATTTAAATTGGTTTTGGTCATCAGAAAATATTATCCATTGCATAATAGTGACAATCTTGTCCTTCTTTACTACAATTTAGTAGTGCGTGTACAAACTCATTCACCATTGGCCCATAAATCCACTTTTGTAATATACTGTTATCAATTGAAACTAGGAATATTCAAATTGCATACAAAAAATACAATTTTCACCGGCCACAAAGTTTGATTGACGGTACAGTGACATTGCGACGTGTATCTATTGAATCAGACCTATTTTGTGAGGTACGTGAAGTTAGCGAAACAATATTGGGCGCAAATTCTGAAATAGATGTAAAAATTTTGCGCCCTAAAAATAAATATCGTATTTTAAATCGTTTCCGGGTTATTAAGAAAAAACTAAATGTTTCGCCAACTTTATGCTGGCGCAACAATTTCCAAATATTATATTTCTTCATTTGTGAACGTTTTGCCCCCAATTTGCCAATGTTTCACACTGGCGAAACAATTGCGGATTTTTTTATATCTTTTTTTCTATAAGTATTTTGCGCCCTATTTGCGCTCATTTGTGCCCTTAAAACCCAGTTCAAATATTAAGTTGTAACAGAATTCTTAAAAAAAATAGGATAATCGGTGTCGCAAGCGTGAAGTTGGCGAAACAATTTCGGATTTTGTAAATTATTTTTTTGGAAATATTTTGCGCCCTATTTGCGCCTGTTTGCTCCATTAAAACTAAGTTCCAAGTTTATTTCGACATTTTTAAGCTAATACAGTGAAACTCGAATCTCAAGAGACAAGAAAAAAAATTCGAGTAGGCAAGGGAAACTTCGAGTTACAGAAAATACACCAAAAAACATACGAATAAATTATTTATTTATTTCAAAGTATTCGGTAATTTCTTTTGTGATTTACATAACCATGCTCCTTTTCTACAAAATCTTCCATCAAATTTAAAGACTTATAAATATTATGAGGTACATTATCTCTAGACTCCATAAAAGTTCTTAGCTTTTCGATCGAAAAATAAATTTGTTCAAATGTGGGCGGACATTAGATTCGCCTTCGTCCTCGTCCTCATCTTTGTCTGATTCTACAAAAAATATTATTTGGAATTTTTTAATTTATCGTAAAATTTGACTTTTTAAACTACAGCGAATGTGTCTGAATTACATACCTTTTGCATTGGGAATACGACTGTCTAAGATGCTTGCTAAAATATCTTCATGAGTAGGATAATCCATTGTACATGACCATCATCAATACTAACGTATCTTCAAATGTTACATCATCCATACTTGCTGCGGTTCTATATGAAGCCCATAGAACTTTTAATTCGGACAGTGGAAGAAAATCTTCTTCGTCCCAACAATCAATATCTTACAACAATTCATCTTTAACGAACCCTGCTTTCCGGAAACAATTGGCAATTGTTTTTGATAACTCCCTGGTCCATTGGCTGTAATAAGGAGGTCATATTTGGAGGAAAGTATGCAAGTTTAATGTTCTTCAGTTTATCCCCTACATCCGTTGGGTGTGCAGGGCAGTTATCAACAAACACTAAAATGTTCCTTTTCTGAAAACCAAACTTGTTACCTAGGTTTAAAAGCCACTTCTCATAAATACCACTTGTCATACATGCCTTTTTGTTATTTTCGTAAACCACATCAAGGATTTGATACCCTTGAAACAGCGTGGATTTTTTGATTTACCAATAACGAGCATGTTACGTTATTTCGGGCATCGTTGAAATAAGGGGGGTGAAAAACATTTTGAGTAAGAGAGTCTTGGTCGAGCTGCTTCGAAAGAGTGTCGTACGCCGCTCGTAACTGTTACATTAAATTTTCCGTTCACGTGTCCTCAAATTTCACATTCGTGGTGATTTAGAATCGCGGCTTTCTAGCCGGATATAACGAATGCGGAATCTGTGAATGCCGTTTTGGGGCTACTAGTGTTAAAAACCTGTGGCTCGTGGAGGCGAGTTTTTTTAATGAGTTAGATTGTGTAATCTCGAAGCCCTGAGGCGTCATATTCTCCGTTGTGGAGGCTTTACATTGGGGATTACGTTACTACAGTAGCCGCGTACGTCGAAAGGTTCGAAGTCAGAGCTACCGCTACTATCTCGTTATCCATTTCCAAATTCTGAAGTGAATGGTATCACTGACGTCAGTTTACATTTGTCGGCCCAAAATTTTCCGTTGGATCGCGCAGCTTTGTCGAAGCGGATCCCCTCTTCTAACTGACGCGCCTGACTGCATTTCTGCATTCAGCGGAGAGCGACCTGGTGGAGGGTGGCCGTCATCCTCGAAGGAAGCACCCAGAAGGTCGGAGTAAGTGACTCCTTTTCAATCTACTTTGGATCTGGTTAATGGTGAGAAGCTGCTACTACAGGTAGCGTACCAAGATTGTGATATGTAATTTGTGCAGTTTTGTTTATGTTTGATGATATTAGAAGCTATATACTGGTAGCATTCGCCTTTGTTGTTGGATTATAATATTTTATATGTCCCAGTTCACTTTTAATACTTTTGCCGATATCATCATTTAAGATTATATTAATATTGTTATTTATGCTATGTTGTATGGGGTAATTTGGTACCGAATTCGGGTGGGTTTATCTTGAATATATGATATATAATTACCGATGCCTATTTGTGTGTTTTATTCTTATTAAGAGAACAGTCTGGACCCAACGAGAATTTGGTGGTCTGTCTCGTTGGGATTTTGTTATCTGCCTAGTAGTAGCGTGGACTACCTGGCGCCACGCACATCCCTCTTCGAGGACCCACGACCTTCTCCACTGGTCAGCTAGCTGCTGCTACACCTGGGGACGTCCAGGCCCACATATAGTGTTCGGCGATTTTAAACCGTAACAAGCAATTTTAGCTTTTCGGGCCCAGTCATATTGATTCCAACCATAACAGTTATTCTCTCTTTGCTACTTTTTCCCACCATAACATTTTTCATTTTTAAATGCAAGTGTTTTATTTGGTAAACATTTGAAAAAGAACCCCGTCTCATAGGCATTAAAAATGTGATGTTTATCATACTAACCTATTAAATTGGACAAAATATTTTGAAGCCAATGGTCACGAGTTAGCAAATCCGCTGCAATTAAAATTAAATTTTAAGTTAATTTAAGATATTGCAATTTATTTCAGTGCGCAGATTCGGATATCGAGTCAGCTCCATGTCAGATGATGATGATGATGATGATGAAAGTAGCTGAAGATTACTTTGAATAAATATCAAATATTTGTCGTGTTTTTAAAATGTGTTTATAGGAGAATACGAGAGATAATGTTGCTAAATTACAAAAACAACATTTTTCATTGTGAAACCTTAAGATTTTTCCAGTATGACAAAATGAGAAACAGAAAAAAACATCCCTCTCTTGCCACGTTATATGTAATAAAATGTGTATTTCCTTTCCATATATTGAAGCTAAAAAACCACCAGAAACTTGTTAATAAAATTTATACAATGCACGTTGGAATGTTCCTAGGATTTGTTTTACATTTTGGATGTGATGGGGGTCGGACATATATTTAACAAACGTAAATGTCTTGCACGTTAATATGTTCCTAGGATTGGTATTGAATTTTTGATGTGGGAAAGGCCTACAAAAACTACCATTTTATTTTAAAATAGAAATTTTTATTGTTACAAAACATTTTTGGGCATAAGCATTTTACATGTAAGAATGTTATTGGGATTTGTATTAAGTTTTGGATATGCTGGGCGTCGGATATATATTTAATAAACGTAAAAAAATATTGGTACAAAAATTTATAGGTATAGTTGTGCCAAGCAATTAGGTAATGCACGTCATATATAAATTTTATGACGTCACAACCTTGTATGTGTATATTTATATTGAAACAGTTTAAAGTGGAACAACAAACAAACGACGTAACCTAAAATATTTATATTTTAATTTAATATAACGCAAGTACAAGTAAAACCACAGCAGCTAATAATTATTAAAATAAAAACATACTCAAATTGTAGAAGTTAATATTTATTGGTTGTAACGGTGCAAAGACACTTGTTATGCTATACATAATTAGTTAAAAATAAAGTAGAATGCATTCTGTGATAAAAAGAATTCCATATTTAGGTAACAATGTTTAGTTTTGGACAGTGCTTGCAAATTTAGGTGTTTACGCACCACTATAGCGAATTATGTTTCGTCACAGTATTCACTGTCGGAGGATTCAGAATCTGTGTTCAAATAAATAATTATTGGAGCTATACCATGTGTGTCAAGTATCTTTTCTCTTTCCCACCATGATTTTATTTCTTTTTCAGCATGATCGATACAATTTTTCCACTTTTGAGGGGTTACGGTACTTAGCGCTTCTTTCCACACATCCACTGCTTTTTCCATGCCACCTCCGTCTCTTCCAACATGATCGTTATAGAATCTTTTAGCAATCCCCCATACATTTTCGATCGGATTAAATATACAATGGCAAGGAGGAAGCCGGAGCACTCTATTTCTGTATTGTTCAGCGAGTGTATCCACAATAAACGTTTTTGGAGGTTTATTTCTAAAAAATAAATTTAATTACGGTTTTCCTTTACAGTTTCAGTGTATTTCGCACTTACAATGAAACTAGCTCCAACAGCTGTATCTTCAATAAGCTACAATCACATTCAATATTATGGTTTCTCAACCACTCGACAGTTTGGGGCTTATTCCAATTGCTATTAGGAGTTCTGTCTAGCAAGGAACTGTGGCAGCTTGCATTGTCCATGATAATTATAGACGGCTCCTCCAAATTCATTAAAAGTTGGTGTTCAAACCACTTCAAAAAATTACCCTGGTTCATTTCTCTATGATAATCTGGATTTTTGGTATATGAGGAAAATATCGGCGATGCATCAGGAATAAAACCATTTACAGTGCCTGCATGTAATATAATGTGTCTGAAAAAACACAATACCGTAATAATTATATTAAACTTAATTATAAAATTATTTACCGCTTTCCTTCGGATTTGATTCTTTTAACAGTTTTTGTATTGCTATCCTGCCAAGATCTTCCTAGACAGCCATTCTCAAATATCCATGTCTCGTCAAGATACACAAATTGGCACGGATCAGCCTCATTTAGATTAGCAATGTAATTTTGTAAGAAACGAAGCCTGGCAAAAGCTACGTGGTCTAATTCCATAAGACCTCGCCGTGAGTCATTCTTCTTCCATCGGAACCCAATGTGAATTTGTTTTTACCATTTACGATATATTGCTAACTGTTTTCACGTTTAACTGCAGTGCATTTGCGACCCTCTGTAAAAACGTGGAAACAATAATATATGCCATGAAAGAAAACATTATACACAATTATTACCTCTCTGACAGCATTTAATGGTAGAAATGGACCATTATTATTTCGTTCCCGTTCGAAATAGCTTATCAAATTTGCCACAAGTTCTTTCGACTGTCTGCTTAAAGGTTTCGGCATTTTCTAAACGTGTACAAATAAGGAGAAAACTACGAACAACCAACCTTCAATGGCAGCTGCAATAATTTCTGACAACTTTCTGACAGCAAAATATAAACGTGTTGGATTTAATACCAACGTAACGACACATAACAATAGTTTTGCTATAAAATATAATAATAATAATAATAATAATAATAATAAATACATTTGTATAATTTAATTTGTTAATTATTTAAAAAAAACCATGGGCTTTGTGGTAACCTACTGTTGTCTACTAAATTTAAAAAATAATATATATAAAAATGTAAAGGAATAACCTGCAATGACTAATTACATTCTGGATTTTTTTTATTTTATGATACCGGCGCTGCTGCTCGTTGATCATGTGATCTATGACGTGCATTACTTGATTGCTTGGCACCACATATAAACATTTTGCGTGTAACAAGGTTGCTACGATTTGTATTAAATTGTTTATGTGATGGGAGTCGGATATGTCACTACATCAAGAAGTAAATGCGGGGCGCATATTCTGGGAAGACCGGCCAACCATCCTTTACAGCAAGCTTATGTCATGCAAACAGAAGAAAAGAAGATCCGAAGACCATGCTACACGTGGAATACATCATTGGCGAGGGACATACAACACACTGGCATACCTAAAGAGACATGGGAGAACTGGGCACGAAGAAAAGAGGATATCCGAAGAGAGGTAAGAAGAGTATACGCACTGATTGAAGAATCCGATCAAAAATCGACTGAAGAAGAACAGGATACCGAAGAAGAACAGGATACCGAAGAAGAACAGGATACCGAAGAAGAACAGGATACCGAAGAAGAAGAAGCAGTAAGAGGGTGAGGAAAGGAAAAACAAAGGAGAGGGAACGAAACAAGTACCAGTGGGAAAGAGAACGATGGATATCTAGCGGTCAGCTGCAGATGGGAAGGTTAGAGATACGAAGGAAGTACAATCCAGAATCGAACTTCCAACTAAGTGGTAAAACAGTGGTAATCAGTGCAGTAAATATTAAGTAGTTAATTAGTTATTAGGAAACTAAGATAGGAGCAATCTGTTACCCTAAAACAATAGATAGATAAGAGATACGAACAATATGAAACTTTGATACCAAAGTTTATTAGGGTCAAACGCATAATCGCATAACGGACAGTTTCAATACGTTTGAGAGTAAATATTAAGTAGGTTGAGGTGAAATAAGAACAATGTGAACCTTCAGTAACATTAGAACACTACATAGATGTGAAATAAGAACACTGTGAACCTTCGACACCAAAGTTTATTGGGGCAGTTTAAATAAGTTTGGGAGTAAATATTCAGTAGGTTCTTAGTCATTAGGAAACTAAGAGATGTGCAGTCAGTAACCTTAGAACAATAGATAGATGTGCAATAAGAACAATGTGAAACTTTGATACCAAAGTTTGTTAGGGTCAAATGTATAATCGCATAACGGACAGTAAAAATAAGTTTAGGAGTAAATATTAAGTAGGTTATTAGTTATTAGGAAACTAAGAGATATGCAATCAGTAACCTTAGAACAATAGAATGACGTGACATAAGAACAATGTGAAACTTTGAATGTGAAACCGAAGTTTATTAGGCTCAAACGTATAATCAAATAACGGTTTCGGCTACGTACTCAACAACCCCATTGATGCGGAGTTTACTAACTATCTGGTGTTGCAGCAGCGGTGTTTTGCGGTATGCATTGCAGACATGCTAACGTTGTGCAATGCCCCACCCGATCCCACCCTATCCCGTACATTCCTACCCACCTACTGGCATGGGGTGGACCTGGCGTATCCAGGATTGACCTTCGAGTCGGCTCCCTGTCAGATTATGATGATGATGATGATGAAAATCTCAGCATATAAGACAGCGGCAGCGATACGTATGCTTGCAAAATATAGGTACTGAACTAGGAAGATAGATATTAGCTAAATAATTTTGCATGGGTTTAAATTTTATCATAAACGCTACATGTTTTATTAATAATCTAAATACAGTTGAAATCGGTTACAACGAACCGCGACGGACCAGCAAAATAAGTTTGCTATATCCCAAGTTTGTAATAAACAATGTCAGAAAAAGATTCCATTTAACATGTATTTATTTACATAGCAGTTCAGTACATAATAAAAGCGCGAAAAGTGTTTCTTAAATTTTCCATTTTGATCTGGTCACCAGAAAACATATTTTAAAACTGCAACTAGAGACACTTTTTTATTTAAGGGAAAATAATTTTGGAAAATCCAACTAGGCATCCTTACCCTTTTAGAACATAAATACCGAAGCCATCTGGCTAGTCGGAACAATTTACTTTTCTGAGAAAAAGAATTAAACCTGAACATCCCTTTTGATAATTTCCTAAAAACACTCACTCTTTTGCAATTCAAAAATGACGATACCGGAAAGTCACAAAATACATACTTTTCTTGGAAAAGTAGCTACCTAAACATCTCGTTCGATAATTGTTAAGAGCGTTTATATACACGCCTATATTTAAAAAAACATTATGTATTTACGAAGAAATGTCCAAGAACAGGAACAATTTTGTGGATCGCTATATCCGAAAGTTAGTTATTTACGGGTTTGCTATCAGCAAAGTTATTTATAAAGGATCTTATGGGCAGTTTGGCGAAACTTTTGGGAACACTTCGCTATATACGACGGTTCGTTATAAGCAGATTTGCTAAACAGCGAGTTCAACTGTAATTATATTGTAATATCCTATTGAGAGTTTGAACATGTTATAATAACTAATGCCTGTTTTCAGAGCAAATTAATGTGGGGATGTACACTTATACTAGAGAAGTAATTCCGAATATAATTTATTTAAATATATTAAATCCTGCTCTAATGTTTAAGGATGATACAAATCGGAACTAAGCATAGACTAATGAAATTAATCAATTATTAAGCAGCTCCCATCAACTCTCGAAGTGTAACCGACTTGTAGAGACGAAGTTTTGAACGCAAAACATGTAATTTTGTGTAACAGAGAAAAGCACTTTGACTATTTCTCTATTTGCACTGAACAAACTAGTGCTTTTAGGTCTTTCCTGCAGGATTACAATGAAAATTTGACATTTCAGTATACATTTAAAACTTCTCCTAATTCAGTAATACATACTTCCAAAGTTATGCTGATCAATTTCAGCCTTAGTTTTCGGCATCCTGAAGTTATTCAAACGAAACATATTTAAATATAAAACAACACCAAACGATTGAGGAACAACTCAACAACACAGATATAGAGTTTTTCAAAGTAAACCATATTTTTTTGTTA
Source organism: Limonius californicus (assembly GCA_014611495.1). Lineage (NCBI taxonomy): Eukaryota > Metazoa > Arthropoda > Insecta > Coleoptera > Elateridae > Limonius > Limonius californicus. The sequence goes on along the minus strand of JABXWE010005837.1, from coordinate 18,507 downwards.
AGGTGCTACTAAATTGACTCAAAATAAGCGTTCCTACTATTACTATCGTAGCAACATTAATAGACGATCTTTTAACTTCGGTTTTGTTAACTAGTATATAACGTATCCAAGATTAAAATAAAGTGAAAAAAATTAGAAAAAAATATGAAAAAACATTTTAACTACTGTTAAAAAATTGCCAAGGGTAGTGCAAAAATATGGTAAAATCAACTACGTTTATTACATCTGTGGATAGAGAAAATTTTCACTTTAATACAAATTACCCTCCTTTAAGAACATAATCCACCACAACCCAAATATCAAGATTTATCTAAATTTCTAACATCAGAACTGTGCCAAAATTCTGTAACCAATTGATTTTGTTGTATATTATATGTATTGTCTTTTAAGCTGGCGGCAGTTCGCTTTCCGGCGTTCACGTTGACGACCTTAAGCCCCAAAAGGAACAGAGAAAGAAATATAATGATTTGCTGATTAAAACAGCTACATTTGATTTTGAATTGCCAGATCAATTTAGGATCCCCTGAGAGACTGTAAGATTAAATGTTGTCTAAAAAACCGTTTTTAACAAAATTGACACTGCAGAGGTGCACAAATAGTCGATCGCAGACAGTCCGGTGGCCGATCCCGCGGTTGGAGGATCAAATACATTGAAGGAATTGCAACAAAAAGCGCCAGTAATTTTTATTTATAATCATCCAATTTCGAATCAGACATTTGAATGCTTTAATCCAACATTTTACTGAAAATAAGAGCACATGATAAAATATTTTAGGCACTAATATCGAAAGATAAATAAATACCACTGTCTAAATTCGATTGATTTAAGACTGACTCCATATATGTATGTATCTCTGTGAAGCAGCTTTTTCAAAAATTAAAGTCATGAAGTCCAAATACAGGAGTTGCATAACTGATGATCATTTAGTAACATTTGTGTGTAAGTGTTTAAGTGACTATTTGCTTAAATTTGAAAAACCTTGCGAAAGCACAAATTGTAAAAACCATGCTAAGTATTTTTATATTAAAGGGATCCTAAAGCGATCCGACTACCAAAAATTAATAGTTACTTTTTACATCGACAAACAACTGTTAGTATTCCTTTCCCCGTCCGCCGTGGAGCTTAAGGCCGTCTACCTAAACGCTGGAAAACAAACTGCAGCCAATTGTGAAAGACAATACGTATAATATACAACAAAATAAATTGGTTATAGAGTCTTGATATTGTTCTAATTTTAATAAATTTAGATACATTTTGAGATTGGAGGACTCCGACTCAGGCGGTCGAGCGGTGTGGTCGTCTTTAGCCGCGTCTCCGCATGAAAATGCTGCAAATAAGCGGGCCTTAACGGGCAGGTTTTGGGTTTCCTCGGACGGGCTGCTGAGATTGTTTCGTTGTGAGAATACAGTGAAAGGTGTAGGCAATCGAGCTCACCTGTGTTCACCTGTTCCACGGAGGCTCTGCGTGCTCTCGTGCGGATGGGAAGATTCAGCGAGGCTTTCAAGGAAGCATTCGGGGTGCAGACGATGAAACAAAGATAAGTGACCTTTTGTAGTATTGTAGCCTAATAGAATTACAAAAATGGAATAAAATTGAAATAGAATTTCAAACGGGTGAATGTTGTAACAACAGAAAGTGGATTATCGCATAGGCGGGTAGACATCGGTGGGGGCAGGTTGGGTAGAAGCGGCAAGGGTACAAGGGGCTGGCATGCAACCCGACTTGGGACCGAAATTCTTGGTAAAATTCAAATCAACATAAATATTGATTTGACGTGGCGGTACAAGGCAAACAGAACCTCCATTCAGCTTAGGAATAACAAGTTTACTGTTCCAAACATTTTAGGCATAAACATTGTGCATGAAAATATGTTACTCGGATTTGTACTAAGTTTTGATGTGTTGGGCGTCGGACATGTATGTTAACAGTTAATGAAACACACGGCGTAAACGCAATGCACAATTTGTAATTAATAAAATACAAAGGTAAAGAACGATCTGCCCTAGCATTAAAAAATCAACCCAGGAGACGACCCTTGCTCGCACGCCGCAAGAGCTAACCTTCTGAATAATATTCTTTTACTAAAATATCAACCAACACTTCAATATTTCGGGCAAGCCGTCTCGCAGACCATTCCAGGGCGCAATTTATGATGTAATGTGATACATTCCTTGGACTTCATAATTCCAGGAATCAGACCGAAATCTTTTGTTATTGACCTTGCGCTAATATGTATTCAATAAGAGTTTGCAAAATTTCCATTATATTGCCCACGAAGCATTTTAGGAATAAACATCTTGCACGTTAACAATGCTCCTAGGATTTGTATTGAATTTTGCTGTATGAAAGGTCTACAAAGCTTCCATTTCGTTTAAAACTAAACATTTTAGCAAAACTGTAACCAGTGATATTAGTTATTTCATCTATATTATTGGGATTGTTTATTGTCGTGGTCATTGATAGTTTATTCATCCTTACGTAATTAAATAACTTGTATTTCAATTGCAAATTTATAATTGGCAATAAAAACAATGATAAAACACTGATAAGCTTTTATGAGTGTAACCACAATTATAGATCATTCAAAGAAGAGGTAGGAATATTGACAACATTGGTATTTATTACAATATTGTCATTTCAATATCAATTTTACATATAATTGCGTATGTGAGCAGCTCAGCATATTGCAATTTTATTATTAAAAGCAATGTAAACATATTCAATATTATTACTCTGTACGATTCACACAGATACTGCAGATTGCCAATAATATTAATTATTTCTTTATATTATTATTAGGATTATTTATTATAGCAGTCATCGATAGTCTGTTCATCCTTACATAATCTAATAACTTGCATTTAAAATTGCAAATTTCCATTTTAGTGTAAAACGAAATATTGTATTGTTACAACACATTTTACATGTAAAAAAGACTACTAGGATTTATATTAAGTTTTGGATGTTTTGGAACAAGGTCGCTAGTATTTGGATTACATTATTTATATGATGGGAGTTGGATATGTATGTGATGTATTGGACGGCTCACTGCATCAGGAAGTGACTGCGGGGCGCATGGTCTAAGAGGACCGGCCAGCCAGCCTCTACAGCAAGCTTAAGTCATGCAGCCGGAGGAAAAGAAGATCGGAGGACCGTGTTCTACGTGGAAGACGTCATTGGAGAGGGACTTCAGAGACATGGGAAGGAATGGGCGCGAAGAGGAGAGGATGTCCGACGAGAGGTAAGCCGAGTATACGGGACGGCTAGGGAAACGCTGAACGTTCAATCCCGAAGCAAACGGCCAACGCAATGGAAACCGACTGGAAATCCGGGCGGCAAATCTCCAGTAGTTAGTTAGTCATTAGGCACCTAGGATAGGAGCACTCTGTTCACCTTCCACATTAACTAGATAAAACCTCCGAACACTGTAAATCTCGATCCCCAGGCTATTAGGCTCAGAAGTCTCATAGCATAAAGGGCAGTTTAATTCAGTCAGGGAGTACCTCTTAAGAAGCTATTACTTCCTAGGAAACTAAAATAGGTGCACTATGTAACCTTAGAAGACCAGATAAATGTGAAATCAGAACATTGTGAAACTTTGCTATCAAAGTTAGTAGGTTCAACTACTTAAGAGCATAACGGTCTCGGCTACGTACTCAACACCCATTGATGCGTAGTTTACTAACTACCCGGTGTTGCAGCAGCGGTGTCTTGCGGTATGCATTGCAGACATGCTAACGTTGTGCAATGCCCCACCGGATCCCACCCTATCCCATAAATTCCTACCCACCTTACTGGCATGGGGTGGGCCTGGCGTATCCAGGATTGACCCTCGAGTCGGCTCCATGTCAGATGATGATGATGATGTTGATGATTAGTAATTAAGAGAAATTTGAAGAAATTAGATACATTTAGTTATACATTTAGTTGTAAACAGTTATAAAAGTATTCTGATACATAATTGTTCATTTTCTACTTCTACAAATTGTTTACTGACATGCAGAGCACAAGGTCATTTTTTGTAATCAAACCAAGCACAAGTATTCTATACATATTAAATCTATATTTCTACTTCTCTTAACGTCTACGCTACTTCATCCTTTATATACCCACTGTGTTCGTATGTATTTGATTACATCCAATCAGTGCAGTTTCTAATTAAAATAAAAATTAGTGTAACAATACATTTCTGCCTTCCTGGACATTCAATTTGCTATAATGTTTTATTATCACAAGAAACCCCATGAACGTAAAACCGCCGGGACGATATCTTCATTTTAAAAAATCTATCTAATCAGGTAAGCAGTTACTCGTATTTACAATATACACAACTAACATCTTAGAACAATTATTCTTAATCCACTATCATAGGCAGCTCATTTCTTAACAATTTACATTTTACCACCTAAAAGAAGATTATTTAAGTGTCCCAATGAAATGAAAAAATCGAATAAATACAGAAAAATCGACAATCAAGCAATAAAAGATCTTCCATAAAAGAAGCGAAATATCCTAATTGTAAGGTTGAAACAATACAGTCATCGTTAGGTTGTTCTGCTAAAATAAAGAGAATACCAAAAAGAATGCACGCCAAAATGCAAAATAACCAGAATATTCTATTACCAACCTCAATTAACATCTATAACGAAATATTCTTTTGTAGATATCTAACATCTACTCTACAGTCTATGATTTAATGTTTGAATGTGATTTTTAATTTAATTACTGTTTCGTCTGTTACAATGGTCAGTGCTTTTAGTAATTAGATATCAAGTGCTAAGAACAAATATGACGCCTGAAAATAATTTCCTAAGGAAATTCCTGCAAATTAGATAAGTAATACGTTGGTTACTGTCAGCCTCCCGGAACCTCAATCGAAGATGGGCGGTTCTCAAATAAAGTCAAATAAATAATGTAATTAACAACTCGTCAATCACATGGAAACGGCGCCACCAGCTTGAAAAAAAAATACACTAACAGTAATCCAGATGTAGATTTAGTAAGCTGGACCTCGGGTACTCACTTACCTAACTAGTCGCTACAAAATTAACAAGATAGGGTAACAATAAATAATAAGACCAATTGCAACAACGGTAATTTAATGATGCAAAAAAAAACACTAAATAGATTAATCCCCCAAATAACATTTACAATATATGTGCAAATATGTTCTGGAACCCTGTATAAGTACACACTACCCGTTCAAGTCACTTAATATAGTGTTAAATAAAACCACGTTTATGACACAAATAACACCCTAAACGTTGAAAGTACTTTCATCGAATATAAGCGCTCTGTAAACAAAAAATACCCTAGATACCAATCCGAGTAAACGCAATATTACGGCTCAAGATGACGTACCCTGTATATATTAAGTGATAATTATGATAATATGTACGAAATACGTGACACGCTAATGTATGGAAGCATTAAGATAACAAGTGGTTCGCAAACCCATAAAACAATTTGCAAATTAAATTATAAACATATAGTAATGTAAATTAAACAAAGAGTGAATTAAATCGACTCCGAAATAAACGTAAAATAAACAGTATTCACTTTCCTTGCTTTCATCTGATCGGAAATTCCTGTAGCAGCTCCAAGTCCGCACGTGTTCTTGATGTGTCGGCCGGAATGGCTTTGAATTCCAGTATCTCGCAGACAGCAAATTAAAAGGTAAATAACTGTTGCACAATCTTACAGCCCCCAATTTGTTGTCAATCGAAAGAATTCCGATTGACGTGAATAAAGACTGGAACGAACATTCAAATCGGTCATAAGACCTACATCGAAAATCTATTAACGACCACAGATCACGATGTCCATAAAAATTCCTTCGAAATATCGAGATGACCTCTCAAGTATAAAATACTTTAGCGGAGAAATCTACTTCGTCGTTCAATCAATTTTCACAGTCACACGAAGAATGGTTGCCGGAAATGAAATTTTGTCTACCTACTAAGTCATGCGTCGTAATTCCAATTGGTATCTTAGGAGTGGGGCATTAGTGTGAAATGGGTTGCGGACAATAAAGGCGAAAATACCGTTACACAAAATGCAAAAAACTTTCTAGAAATTAAATTAATCTGCTGAAAACTGAACGTAAAATGCCTTTTAATTTAGACGGAATAAACAATGACGTTAAAGAATTTATTATCTGGGTCAAACCTAAATTCGGTGCTAGCGAATATTTTAGCGATTAAGATATGTTGATAACGAAAACACGTGTAATTTAAAACGTGAAAGTTCCATTCTTTTACTCCTCCATGAATTTTTTCTATTTCATGAGAGAGAAAATGCGAGAATTGGTTTTCAGAAAACAACAAGCAGTTTTCATAGTTTCCTGTTAAAAATATTCAGTATTATTATTCATGATACTTTATGTGCCAAAAATTAATATCCATAATAGCAATGTGCAATATTAATATGTACATAAGACAGCAAGATGTATAATAAGTTTGTGAATAACAGAATAAGTACCTTCCATCTACTATAATTTAAGGCCTTACTCTTCGAAACTAAATCGAATTTTGTGTTAAACAATGCCCACCGGTAGTTTATTTTGGTCACAATATACACTTCGAATTTTAGTTTTAAACATTCACCGCCGCTGTTAGGCACAACGGCCACTGTGATCAACTTTACATTTTAGTCAACCCACCTTGGTCCCGTGGCACTGCGATATGTCCTACGTTACTGGAGTTGGAATTACCCCAGATAGGCAAAATTCTTAGTTAGGGTGTACAATGGGCCAAATGTGGCCTAAGTGCAAAGAGATGCTTGGAAAACCGCGTCCTAGATCTCGCTCTTTCAAAGCAAGCAAGCAAGCAAGCAACCCACCTTGGCCACAAAATCTATCACAATATTTAGTGACAACGTGCACGGACGCTTATGTAACAGACAGCAGACCGACGCCCATTCTGGTCACAAACCCATTCCAAATTTTATTCACAACGTCCTCTTTGCATTTATGTCACAATGCCCCACTTTCGTCAATCCACCTATTCTAAATTTTGGTCACATCCTCTACCGTAGTACATCCCCCAATTTGCATTTGATCATATTTGTGAATTTTCATTTCATATGAGGAAGTTTTCTGCTATAAATAATACCTAGCGCAAGGATCCAGAGTCATATTCTTTCAGAACGACTAAACAGTCATTATATGTAATATATTATGCAAATTTGTATTATTTTTATGAATAACATACACAAAAGTATATCGAAATATAGCATAAATAACAGGATTATGTTCAAATATCGTAGTGGACATGATGATCAAAAGATAACGTGAGCGTTGTGACCAAAATTTATAGTGAGCGTTGTGACCAGGGTGGGTAGTATGACTTACATCATTGCACTGTCTATTAAATATGCGTCACTGCGATCAAGGAGCTTGTTGTGACTAAAATATAGAGTGGATATAATTACCAGCGTGACCGTTATGATCATATATCGTAATGGGCTTTGTGACCATGATGATGAAAATTTAAAGCGGGCATTGGAACCCAGATGGCGTCATAACTGCTGGTGGAAGTTGTAGCCAGGTCCACTTTCTATAACAACAATAATCCACTTCAAAGTCAGACGCAACATTTCATTTTCACATTGAAAATATATTTTACCTTTCCCAACAATTCACATATTTCTAGTTTAGGCTAGTATGACGACACAAAACTTTGTACAAAATTCTGCAGAACATGTATGACAAGAACCAGAAATTTGTACAAAATTCTGTCTATGAGCATGCGCAAATAGGTCAAAATGACTGCCACAATAATCATGTTACTGTGGATAAGATCAAATCTATCAAGGGTGTATAATAATTGTTTACTGTTAGTTACATAATCACATATAAGAACGAGACACGAGATAAGAGAATGTGTGATTAACGTCGGTATGGCGGCGTAAACACGTGGTAAAACATTTACTGTCGTCAGCTGTCGAAAGTTCATGATGGAGGACTGCAGTTGATGACGTCCTTTAGAGAAAATATGACTACTTGATACAAGAATATTTGCGTTACTATGTTGTATAAAAAACATGCATTAGAAGTTTTCAAAGCAGGTAGTAGACTGCTTACTATTACGTTTCCTTCAAAGAAATGAAATTCCCTTCCTGCAGCCCCATCGTGTACTCTCGTTAGCCGACGACAATACCTCTCTGCACTCTGTGATAATTGATGAACACTAAAAATTGTTCGTTTACGCATGGATACGATGCCGGTTCTGAACAACATTCTCTAAATTTTTGAGCGTGAATCGGTTTGGTTTCCATGTGCTGGTTACTACAAACACCTGAGAAAGTGCAAAAGAAAATGCTAAGGTATTTATTAACGGGCGCTACCTTCCAAATCACAGCTGATTAGCAGTTCTCGTGGAAGGCCGAGAAGCTGACAGCTTACGGGAATCAGACTCACCTGTATTGTGCCTCTTCCTATATGTAAAGCTTGCAAAGTTCAGGTACACAAAGAAAAAAATACACAAAAATAATAGTGACATGATACAAACATTATAACGATTACATGGAAAATGGTAATATTTATGGTTCAATAATACAAGATTTTGTTGGTACCTTCGAAATGAAAAAAGCTCGCCGTCAGTGGCTTGCGATGTTTAATTTCTTAAAACACATCTACGGAGCCACGGGCGCCGGAGTTTACAATTTAATACAATTTACGATTACCCTTTACTTAACCAAAAGAAGAAAGAACAACTGGCGACTGAAGATCGGTTTACGTCGTATCTTAAAAAAAAAGGTTCAGCAGTTGAAACTTGAAGATTAACTCGGAAGCAGTTTTCACCACACAATTAGAATTTCTCATACCTTAATGTTGTTCGGTAGGGAGCAGAGAGGCACAACTAGGGCGTTCCTAAGATCTTCGGGAAGCGGGAAATTAACTGGTACACCCCTGAAAGTTGGATCGCTTCTGACAGGGCTTTTTCGACGTCGAGAGAGAAGAGGCGGGAAATGCAGATGTCAATATCTCCGCCACTGGACGAGAGGATCACTTAAAACACCTCGAAGAACAGAACTTCCACGGGTTTGATCGTTTTTATCCGACACAGTCGAAAAAATAATTTCACTAAATTGTTTTTGCACAAAGCTGACACTCCGCTAATGTTTTTAGCCCGACGCAAGCCGAAGACTCTTTTGCCTAACGCAAAAAATACGAAACGATAACTTGATTAGCAGAAGACCTGCGACACAACCCAATATTCAAAAGAAAACATGTCAGTTCACTCCCAAAGCCTAGAATCCAGTGAATTTCCCCTCACCGCAAAACATTCACCCAAGCCTAATTTGTTCTGGAACAAATTCTTACAAGTGCGACTTCCGGAAATCATAACATTTCCGAGAATTGTTTTGGGCCGGCATAATCGAGACTACACAAGTACTTCAAGCGGAACAAACGAACCGTCAGAGGCTTTGCCAAAGTGACCCCCATAACTTAATCTTTAAAAAAATAATGAAATAGCAATCAACTTAAGAACGGCAATTAAAATAGAATTTTAATTCCTATGAAGCTGTAAAACTTAACGAACATAACAACCTGCTACTAAGCGAATTTATGTCTGGAAAAACCATGAAACATAAACACGGCTTTATGTTTATATAAAATAGTAAAGTCTTTAATAAATATGTCACAAATACTACAGTTAATTTCATTTAGTATTTCTTTATGGAGATATAGTCCTAACTTTTTCTATACCTACTGCAAGTACAAATCACTTTAAAAACTCCCCACTGTTTAGATGGAGTTTATATATCTAGGCAGGAAACACAGATATGTTTCATATGTCTATAAGACAATTTAAGGCTGAAGTTGTGAATATGCTCAATGACATCTCTTTGTAGGTATGTGTTTTATTTTTTTATGTTTCTCTTTTCATTTATCATTGTTTACTTTTACTATATAGTTATCTGTATGTCTGTATTAAAATATATGGTTTTTGCCTGTTACTGGAACTTTCGCATGTTGGCAGCTACTGTTAAATAAATAAATAAGTAAAGAAACATCATCACAAATATCCCAGGAGTCCATCTTGTAATAATTTACAAGGGTGTGTTATTTAGAAATACAAGTTTAGTTTGCCATGTCATACAGATTGCCAAACACCAAATATACTACACAGCAGATTTGTGAAATAATCATAATTATACAAAAACTGCTTCTAAATAAGGACTAACGTGCAAGTATGCAAGAATTCCTGTAATATGAAAAACATACACGGTTAAATTTTAAATTTTAATTTCAACGAAGTGGAATAAATATGAAATTGTTCCATTGCTACAAGAAAGATATACATATGCATTTGTGTATAATTCTGTAGAAGAATAATACCATGGAATTTTTAAGCAAACTTTAAAAGTAATTTAATTATAACGTAAAAATGCAGAAAATTTTCTTTGCAAAAATAAGTAATCGTTTTCTTGATTATTAAATACATTCGTATTCTTCATATGGCAACTATATAATCGCTACAACAATAAATATAGACAGCTAAAAGCAATACTTACACGATTATGTCCATGGTATTATTTTGTTTTGTTAGATTGGGTTGCTAAAATAAATTCATAAAAATACAGTGCAATGCAGTGCTACATTATTGGAAAACTAACGCTATTTTGGGGATTTTTAACACAAGCTTAATTTCGGTATGTTTATAATGAGCAAGATATAAGTACTCCGATTACATTTTCCACCATGTATGTATTTACTGGATATTTCTATTGTTACGTAACCATAACGAGTTTTGCAAATAAGAAATGCGAATATATTGCTGTAGTTATTCGCCCTTTAATAATTATAATTATCGCCCGACGTTGGTAGCGACAAAAAGTTGCTGTAATTATAAAAGTCATGGTATAAAACAAACAACTTTTGCCAACTAGCTCAAACATAAAACTGCTATCTCAGGAAATTACTCGTGGCTTCGTTTTGTACAAAAAAAAATAGAAAACGTTCAACAAAAAAATGAATCACACATCCAAATTCGTAGAACCGTCACTTTGCTTTAATGTCACCGTAACTAGTTTATCTGTTATCAGCACCAACCTTTACACTGAAGTTTGGCACGATAAAATGCCCCTGGACGGCTATTCATCTAGTACCCAGACTGCATACACCTCCGTCTGGTTGGTACAGCTCTTCGTGAACTCTCGGCTCCTCCCGACACATCGTACTTTACCATTCTTTACTTGCGACGATTAAAACTACATTTCGTTTAATAATGCTGTATTCTCCTTTTAAATATTACATTTTTTATGACATCCAAATTAAAAACCCGAAAACAAACCCCCAAACAAAAAACAAAAACAAACTTTCTTTTCTAATTTACCTTAACTACCAATGAAAATACAAAGATTATGACGGATCGGAAACCTGTCATGCTGTCAAACCCCATTTTTAAAATATTATTAATTTTCACAACAAATCTTAATAAAACGTTTAGATGGCGCTTTTGCCTAATTAGTATTTAAACCCCCCATTATAATATCACAGTAATATGTTCTTCTAAGAGTGCTTTATCTCTTAAGAGACGTAGCGATCTTCTCGTCCATGCCTGTGTTGCGCATTTAGAGTGACACGACCTACAGCTTAACGTGGGCTCCGAACCACGGGAAGTGTAAACACTTCTACTCCAGAGAAGATTTACTGGACAGAATATTTCGCTGGTTTGCCATTGCCTTGCGAGAGATTATGGCCGTTAAAAATCCGATGTTCCTGTACTGGGAATTGAACCCAGGACCTAACGGGGACTGCCCTATAATGAAAAGTCCAATGTGGCGTCAGTAAATAAAACATAAGAATGATAGTACGGAGAAAACGAAATAGATCTGAAATTAGCTTACTATGTCTTAGAAACTGCCTTAAAATTGCTTCAAATATGTGAAACAGCTTACCATTTTTTCAAAACCTTAGTAGTTGTTACAGTAGTGTGAGAAAGTCTTGCATCACCCAAACGCATATTTGTTTCCTGGAGTTACTTTTTGACTACATTTCCGAAAAATAACTTGAAATATCTTATCATTACCATCTCACTCGTTTATCTGCTTACTGTGATCTTAGAATTTTTTAATAAAATGAAATAAATATTGTTGCTTAAATCCCTTAATCAGTTACCTATTATTCTAAAAAATAATGAGGTAATTAGAAATTAATTTAATAATAAATTTAAAAAAAAATAATTGGCTTCCGTACTCTAACTATATACACTCTGTACTGATTTTAGGACATTTATTTGAGATTTACATGTAATTGAAGTAGCACTATATCCTCGCAGAAGAAACAGATTAAATAATTTAAAGTAAAACTGTTATGTTATTTTCGAATTCCCTACTGTATATGAATAAATTTATTATTTCTTTTGTCGCTTCGTAAGAATTGGTTACATTGCGTCTTTAAAGAATTAAGCATTGTTAGGCGTGCTCGTATTTCTTTTTCGTCTTGGAGTGATTTATGAACAAGGGGGTCTCAGTTGTGTTCAAGGTCCCCTTTGTACGATGCTTTTTGCCGCGCTGGCGGCGCCGCTAAAAAGGCATTTCTCGGAATTCGCTTGTTTTGCTGCTTGGCAACAGTGCACCTGCACGTGACATTCTTCTAGAATATTCCCGCAGCTTCTAGTATGTCTAACGTAATGTGCCCATATGTCATGCAATCTGTGGAGGGGAGTGCAGCTTCCCATTGCTTTTGGTTCAGTGCCGTTTAGAACTTTGTGGCCTCCGGTTGTCCGAATTTTCCATCCATCGGCAGCCGTAATTACGAAATGTGTTTTTAGTTTTGTGAGTAACAGACAGACGCTCGTACCCGGCGGTTGGATCGTTACATATCGGTCCCTTTTCCTTCACGGCGCCTCGCTATCCTGAATTTTTACCGTACCGTTTTTGTTTGCTGTAAAGCAGAAGTAAACCGACCTCTTCGTCGGATAAATATATTTATGCGATAGCGAAAAGGTGCGCCTTTGTGTTGGACAATTAAAGAAATAATTGCTCCTGGCGAATACAAATTCGGATCCATGTGAAGTGTAGAGGAAAGAAAGGAATTTGTGCGAGCGTTTCGCTGGAACGTGTTTCGCTCCTATCCACCCCGCAGAAGCTCCGCTTCGGTTCCCGCGTCTTCTGACCCAGTTGAGAGCAGCTCGGCCCTGTGCAGGGGCGTAACTTCTGCGTTTTGTCACAATTTTGCCCGAAGGACGCTGTTCTCCGATCCCTTTTGGTTTAACGACCATATAACCGGAAACTACCATTATCTGTGCCGACTCCTTGGAACTTCAAGGTAAAAACTACCAAGTTTTGTACTAGTGGAAAGTAACTTTCGGCTTGGCACGCGTATCTTGCAAAATTCGAATTTATTGACCTTTTTTTTTGTTTTTTTGTTACTCTGATTAAAAAAAAAAGAGAATAATGACAGTGTCTTGTATTGTACTAATTATATACATATAGACATTAATTTTAACACCTTTATCTTTGTAAACTTGCGCAACTGGACTACGCAGATTATTGAGATTATTTAAATGTAGCGTAGGCTCCAGCGGCGTAGAGTTCCTAACGAACGTTCGAGATTTAATCTTTTTTTTTACGACTGTATTAAAAGGGGGGTCCTTTGTTGTCCCCATTCTGAACTGTGTCTTAGTAATGCCATTATATATGTGTTAAATTCCGCATGTCTTTTTTTTTCCTTCTTTATTACTGTGTTCTGAATATTTATGTAAGGATTTTGCAAGCTTTAAGAATACAGGTAAAGGCACGATTAAAGGTAAGTTCCTTCCCGTATGCTGTTGGTTCTTGGCCTTTCACGAGAACCTTATTTCCAGCTGGATTTGAAAGGTGGCGCCCACTTATTTCGACGCATCCTGTACACAACTCTAAGCATTTTTCCCTATAAGCGATTTCAGCGAACCCCCCCTACTCCTCTGAGCAAGCCGCTGGCCTTTACCATCTTTTTTTTGTTTGCGGGTCCGAGAAAAGCGCATATTGCCGTACCGATAAATTCTTCGCGCGCCAACGCGCGATCTTTCGGTTCCACAATCCCCGTAGCGAGATTTCGACCCGTAACAAAACGGTATGCAATTATTATACATAACACGAAGGAACTTCTACTCGTCGTTCGAGTAATTAGAAAGTATGCCGAAATTGGAAAAATAACTCCTGCAAGAGATACTTATTTTCCAGAATGATGATGCACCATGCCATAGAGCAAAAGTGGGTAAATCTTGAATGCCAACCATTACTGTCGATAGAATAGATTTAATGGAAGCTCTTATCAAAGCCTCTTTCGCAGGATTTAACTTAAATGCCAATAATAAAATCTACGTAAATTTGAATAATTGTTTTATTTCAAGTTGTTTTTCCTTAAGAGGCAAACATTTAATATGGTTGCTTTGCTGTGTTTGAATCTGTGAAAATGATGGATTCTACTTTGTTATTTATGAAGATAACAAATAATTAAAAATATGTTCAAGCACTAATTTTACATAAGGAATTTAATATTAAAAAAGCAATTGAGCATCGCATTACATAAGTATTTTTTTTTTATTTAGCCCGCAGTATCCCATTGTTGGGCATGGGCTTCCCCCATAAGTATATCTATAAAAATTATGGTCTTTTTCCCCTATGGAACATTCTGTATATTATTGTATCCTGTGATTCTTAATTTTTTCTGCATTCTTCTAGATATACATATAAGCTATTATCTTTTATTGTATACGAGATATTTATAATTAAATAAACCAAAATATTGTGTTGCTTGTTTTTGATAGTAATGAACGATTAATATAGTAACAAGATGGGGCTCCGCCACATAATATAAGAGAATTTACCGTATATTAAAAACATCGGTACCTCTATGGTTCGGAAAATACGGTACCACACGGTAGCCGACAAATAGTCCTAGTTTAACATTTTCAGATACATTTTTGTAGCTATTTCAAGAATATCGACCTACAACCATTTTGGACATCCAGCATCATATTGACTATTGAGGAAGCACTTGATAACATTAAACAACATCCTGAAATGATCGCGAATTGCTTTAATAATTTGGAAAGAAGATATAAGTTATGTGTAGAACAGCAAAGAAGACAGTCTGAACTATTTTTGTAAAATATAAATAGAAATTAATTGTAAATGACTATTTTACCCATAATTAGTTTGAACTATTTAATTATCAATATGTAGTAATAAAATATAGTAGCTTATAAGTTTATATCGATGGAAGGAGGAAAAAACGAAAAATCATAAAATATAAGAAAAACAAAGTTGATACCTATTCTTTGTTAAAAATTACTCCAAAAAGCATTTTTCATATTCTGATACCTTGAAAAACAACAAAGTTACAATACAATCTAACATATTCATGTGATGACCTCCTACATTGATTGGCTAAAAACCAATTAATAACATAATTTTAATACAAATTTTCCGCAACTTCTCAAGTTGTGCAGTGCAGTTTGTTAAAAAATTGCAATCTGCTTTAGACCGTAATTTCAAACTGCCGTGATTATGGAATTTCCTCTTTGACTTTTTTTAGCTTAAAATTTGGCCTATTTTATCTCCCAACTCGCAAAACGTTTTCCTGCTACTCTTTCAATAGCCCTTAAATTGAGGACGTTTTTCTGGAACTAAATGGTTACAGCTTTCTGGAACCATTCCATTCCATTAAAGAATGGTTCCAAACAACTAAATACACAAAAACATGGAGAGACATGTAAGAGGCCTACGTCTAGGAGTGGACTAATATAGGCTAAGAACAAGAACAAGAAGAAGAAAAGAAGAAGAAGAAATGGTTGATAAGGTCTTCTGAATCAGTCAGTGACCAAATATTTACGTTTATAAATTATTTCTAGCCTTAACCTCAAGGATTTAAGATTCAAAGTTCAAAATATTGCTGGAAGTTATTATAAACAGTATTCTCTGATAGCACGTTTAACGATATAACAAACAATAACTTGAAGGACTTACTACAGTGTGATTGTAAATGATTGAGGCTAGTTTGAATTTAAGAAATTATTGTCATGTTGATAGCAAATACAGTAATCCTGTCAGCTGTTTATTTCTCATCAGTGGCGTCTGATTAATTTTTAATAACGATTTTAATCAATAGTTTTATCTTTTTAATTAAAACAATTAATACACAATAAACTTAGAATGTCCTCTTAACAATGAGTGAAAATATTCCAAATTAATTTAACAATATTTTACAACAATTGTTCGAAATGGCGACCATGAAATATGCATTTATATAAAGCCCCGGCTCTATATTGATATAGCCGTAACCAACATGCGAAATACACTAAAATTTGTGGCGGTAAATTCAAAATGACCTCAATCATTCGCAATCACACGGTATAACAGAGTTAGACTGTAAATGCTATAGGGGAAAGTGGTATATAGTGGGACAAAAAAATACGTTTTACTGTTTTTTTTAAAATTCTGCAACTTATAGATAAAGTAAATACACTCGTGTATCTGTAATGTTAACACAAATGCTTTGTTTTGAACTTATTGGGATAACTAATAGGTTTAGGTTTTTTTTTTTTAAATACCACTATGCACCATGTGTCTCACTATGTACCAACGGATGGTGTATAGTGAGAAGTGATATGGTACTGTAGCGGACCGCACGCCTCATTTATCTTGGAAGCGGCCTTTTCTAACATGTGTTTATTGTTTTGTCCTTTACGATTGGGCCTAATTTATGATGGGCAATTACCTGAAATAAGTAGCTGTACCATGAATGAACTTCTAACATGTCGAACTAACAGTAGTTATAAATTATATTTCCAGATTTAAAAGATCCGTTTTGTTTTCAGCTTTTTACATTCTAGGTATCAAATTTCAGATTAGTCTGGTCTCAAGTAATCAAATATATATCTAAATGGGGTGGTTTGGGAAAAGTTTATGTATTTTCGTCACGGACATTTCCTTTAAAAGTCATTAATTCAATAAACGAAGAATGGTTTCTTCGTTGTATACATCCTTCTGCGGAGATTTCACACAGAAACGTGGTAATTAAATACAAAATTTATTAGGATCTGAGGATTAGGTAAAGAGAGTTATTTCGGCTGTTTTTTAATATTAATATAATTTAATTGATTTTAACTAAATATTCTTGGGCTCACAATAAATGGAGCGTGAAATTGTTTTTCAAATTGGTGCACGTGCAGTTGTAACGTGCGATTTCGACGCACAGTGTATATTGCGGAGTTTGTTTCAAATTTAGGCAGGTGGATAGCGTGCTTCGGTTTTTCGATTCAATTTTTGGTTTCGCGCATGTTGAGTTTCAATGTCAACTGGAGTTTTAGAATCCTCGAGCCGGCAGAACGATTCTGATACTTGACAAGTGTGTGTGCTTAACTTTCATCGCGGTCAATTTCGACCAAGGATTTATTCCTAATTTTGTTGGAAAGTTCAAGTTTTAAGGGAAATCTTAACCTTGTAGTGCTAGTGAGATTTTCCCTAGGTTTTTAACCGATTTATTACACCCTTGAAGAGGTTATTCTATTTGCCGATTTACATCTTTGGTAAGCTAAGAAGTTGATTCTTTTTCTTTTACTTTATTTAGTTTCTTGTATTATTTAGGCAAGTTCGTAGCTGTTGAACAATTTAGAGCTGCGGAAAAATGTCGTAACTGCTGAGGATTTGATTATCTACCAAAAACTCCGTTGCTGTGGGAAAGTACATTCTGGTGGAAGTTTTTATACCTACATCATAGAATTTGGAGCAATTGCAAGTCGTATATTCGCCACAGGAAATCGCAAGGTCAAATTCCAAACGCGAATGCGCATGCCAGCTGTCCACTCAAGTGTTCGATATATTTGGAATTCTTCATCAAAAAGGTTTGTTTATTATATTCCTTTAAAAATTCAAGGACTCCGAAGATCATCCGGCAGAATACGACCACATAATTATTATTCTGTACAAATTCACATTATACCGAACTAATTTTATAACAAAAATTCTTTTATAAATTCAACACTTACTGCATTTTCTAACTTGTGTAAACGGGCCGCATATTTTGAGGTTCTGATTTAATTTTTGTTTTGACGCATACATTCAATAAGGGAGGATTTTGCGTGAACTTTTTATTTTATTGTTGAAGCGCTTATACCTCTATACAGGTAATTATCTTAGTTTACATAACCGAGATCTCGTTTATCGTGAATTAGGCGTGTCACGAAGTGATTAATTATATTTTGCGAAGCTATTTAGGCTTCTGGTTAATTTAGTTTTTTTATTGACGCATTATCGTTTTCCCCAGGATTTAAGTTCTATCATCATACGTATAATTAAATCAGACAGGAACGTTTGTGGTCTGTTCTTTAAAAGATATTTATAGTTATAATTGTGACCAATTTGGGGTCAATTGTTTGGATATTTTTTTTTATGACTAAGTTTAGTTGGTCAAACCTTGATATTTATTTGTATATTGTTTTCGCAAATTGATTATACTCGAGAATTACGTCAAGTATTTTGTTGTTTTATTGTGTCTTGTAATTATATGA
>JABXWE010005836.1:0-31633 GCA_014611495.1 Limonius californicus | reverse complement strand
AATGAAACTCTGGGAATAAAAGGTAAAGTTATAAATTTTTTATTTTCTTTTACTAGGGGGGCAACAGTTGAATTTTGAATATTGTTCGTATTATTAATAACCATATTATCTTGTGTATGAGTTATTCTATGTAATCTTTTATTAATAGTTTTTGTAATGAAAGAATTCGAATAGTTATTTTTAATTAATATGTTTTTAATGATATTTAAATTTTCTTTGTGAAATTTTTTCGTTGATAATTTAATAGCCCTGTCTACCAAGCTATTGACAACACTAATTTTATATTTAGTTGTAGTTATAGAATTGTAATTTAAATAACGATCGGTTTTTACTTGTTTTCTGTACCAATTTGTTTCGATATTTCCATTTTTTTGTCTATGTAAAGTTAAATCGAGAAAATTTATTGAATTAAACTTATTTTCTTTTTCCATAGTGAATTTGAGTCGTTCATGAAAGTTGTTGAAATTTTTAGTTATTATATTTTTTTCTACTCCTATTATTATGTCATCAACATATCTTTTATAAAATGATATTTCATTATAAGTTTTTAAATGTTCTTCTTCATAATATTGCAGAACTAGGTTAGCAATAGTGCTGGATAAGGGTTGGCCCATCCAGCACTATTGCTAACCTAGTTCTGCAATATTATTGTAATTCGTGGAGAGGATACAATTACTTCTTCTTTGAATCCAGTTGACTTACCTAAAATTGTTGAATCCTTTCGAACATTGAACTAAAATTTAGAAACCATTAAAAATAAAAAAGATATCATGAAAACTAGCCCATACTGTCTCTTATCAGTCGTATAGCAATTTCATTCTAATACCATCTAATTCTACGTAATATTTAGCAAATGTGTGTAAAGTTTTATTAAAACTGAAAACTAAACTAAAATCGAAAAACACATTTTTTATTTACCCGTTAAAGGGCCGTGTCTCCCATAAAATGCATCTACGAGGGTGTTCACTGAAACCTTTTTATATTTGGACGAGTACTACAAGCCTTAGAAGTTTGTTACATTATTTTTTGCACCCTGTATATCTAACTTTCAATTTCCTTAGCAAACGCATTCCTTTCAATCATCATCATTTCAGCAATCTGCCATCCACTGCTGGATATACGCCTCCCCTAAATCTCTCAATACCTATCTAAAATGTCTCTGTATAACATTTTCACTGTAAACAGTAAAGCGTTTTAAAAAGCGATTAAAAACACCTGAGTGGTAGGCTTTCACTTCTAAATGTCGCAGATTGCCTTTTTTTCAAATAAATCCATAAACGTACCCTCCCGCCTCCTTTCAATACCGTAATCTACTTTCAATGTTTAAAACTTCCCCAAGAGTTATTAAATGTAAATGTAAAAATATTACTTAAAAACACCTTCATACTTTTCCAACCCTACATAATACAGTTTTGAAACTACTTTTCTCCACGACCACTACGGAATTTCACAATTCTGAAATCAATTTTAATAATAGAAAGTTAACATTCTAACCCTTGTTATGAAAGAAATATTCTAAAACACTTACCGGCTTATGCATTTTCATGTATTCCATTCCATCACTAATCATGGAATGAATATTGCGTAACAATATAACAAAAATCTTATTAATTTTATTGTATTTATTACATATCTTGTGGTCGTGGAGAAAGTATAGTCTGCTACTCGGTTGGGAATGGAAATTCGATTCTCGTGGTTCCTCACGCTCGCCTTCGGCTCGCGTTCGGAAAATTCCGCTCGCATCGAATTTCCATTCCAACCTCGTTACAGAATGTACTATTATTCATTCATTTCATCCCTAAATGTTAGAATAAATCATTTCCTCTTCTAGAAAATCACTTTATGCAAACTGTTAGTGACCTCAACTACCAAATAAATTGCAAAAGTAGTCAGAATCCATTTCTTTCCAAAAGTTAGCATCTTGTTTTAAAAAGAAAAAACTCCAACTCCTAAAACTAGAAATACTTTCACTATTCCCTTAATTCTAAAACTGTCAAAAGCAACAAAAACGTTTATTTAAGCTAAAGAGCCTAACAACAGTTTATAATTATTTCATGACTAAAATTTCAAGCTACTATCGCTTTCAAAATGTACACCTTTTAACAACCACTTAGTATACGAGTAACTACAATTAAATTCTAAAGTGTTTAAAAGAAGTGTTGATGGCTGCTCAAGGAAACGCCTTGAATAAATTACCTTGAAAGCCGAATAATTAGCTTTTCATTGTAGGTGTGCTTATGTTTCAATTCAGGATAAACTTTTAACGCCCTGTATTTTTATCGCCAGTATTTTTTATTTCCTCTGCGAGCTCATCTGGAAAGGGCTGATAAAAATTTTAATGCACTTTGCTCTTGTATAAAAAGTAGGCCACTTGCCTGATTGATTGAGAATTCCGAAACATATCTGTCTTATACTGGGCGAAGACAAGTATTTGTACGCATGCATGAGGTTTAAATAATTCTTTACTATTTGTTTCACATTTCATGCGTTTTTTAAATTGATATTTCATTATTCATTATTTGAAGTGGTATTTAACTGATTCAATGAATCCAGATACATATTCAGGTATATTTAATAAATATGATCTAGATTCAAGATTCGATCTTAAAAAAGGATTCAAGATATTAAAAAATATATTTAGTTAGTTTTATCATTTCATAATTTTTGCTAAATTCTGCTGATTATATTTTCTTTTATTTCGCCATACTACAATATGTATAAGAAAAGTTTAAAACGTGTAAGAATTGCCATTATGATGTGCAGTTAGTTGCAAACAATGTGTTCCACAATATAGAAAATCCAATAAATCCTCTAAAAACTCACTACTTGAATTTGGTTTACATCCACATGTAACAACAAGATATTTATATTTCCTCCATTTAGAGTTTTAGGAAACAACCTCAAAAATCAAGTTGTCTTAGGTGGTTTTGACGATTTTAAAACTGCCATTTGAAGTTTTCTACGGTAATTTGCAAAATAAATAGAAATTCCGGGTGAATAAAGGGGCGAAAAGTTATCATCTTTAGGAAAATTCAAAGCCACCCATTATTTAAAGACACTCTGTATATGTTTCTCTTCTTAAAAATCGGTTATCTTCTTAGGAAGAGAAAATGGGAGTGTATTGTTTTTTAAATACTCTGTCTAAGTTTGTAGCTTTAATAAATAAAATTTCACTATACAGAGTGATTTAGGAAGAATACCACGTGCATTTAAGTTTTTATGTCCGTTTAATTTACGGTTTACTTTCCGAAACACCCTGTAGCATACTTGGAGAGATAGGAGTCGAGGAGTGTATTAAAATGATAGAGATAATTTACGGTAACCAATTCAATTGGCGATAGATGCAAAGGGTGGCGTTCATTTAAAATTATAATATTTTCGCTTTATTCGGTAAAAGCGAAACTATTCCTCTCCGTCGAGTGTCAGAGATAAACTGGTAATGAATTGAACATGAGCCAAATTACAATTCCACTTCTAACTAAAAGGTTTCTGTTGTTTCTCGCACATCTTCAACTAAACAATCAACCTTTATTGGGGCATTGATTTTTAACTTTTCGCTCTAAATCAGTTAAGTCGCGACGCCCCCCATTCGTCTCGAGTGTTTAAAAGTAGAAAATATACTTTCAGGGTGCTTCCAGATCGTCCTTATTCCTTGTCTCTGTCCCTCGCAATCAGGGAAAAGGGGTGGTTTTACGTTTAAATCCGAAGAATTCTTTCGAGCCGAAGCCGAAGACTTCCCCAAACATTTACCAGGCAATTTCTGGAATTAAAGCGCATGGACAAATATCAGCCCCTATATCAGAATAGGGGCGCTGATAGGAGGGATGAGGCTGCAAGTGTGTGCTATTGTGATTGAGGGCGGTACCACGCGTCCCGCACTCCAGCTGCAATCGCAGCTTTGTTTAATTTTAAATTACCAAGCATTGTTGCGTTTGTAAACTGAAACACGAGTCTGCCCATTTCAAACGTTTAACAGACAATTGTCGAAAAAAGAAAACATTTTATCGTTGATGAGGAAACACTGAGTGGTTGTGGTAGGTTTGTAATAACATTTCTGATTCTACAATAATTATTCAATAAAAGTTGGGCATTTACCATTGTTTTGGAGTTAAGGTACTACTGTTGTCTTTTACTATTGCTTTAAAGTTGATTGAAATGTATCAGCTCGCCCGGTTTCCGTTTTTAAGGTTCTGGATGACTGCCTCATTAATTATAATCTACAATATACAGGGTGTCAATTTGAAAACATACAATAGATTATATCTCTGGAAGTAAAATCGATATTAACCTTTTCTAGAAAAAGTTTCTACAACTTGGAGGGGGAATCACCATGACTCGTAAAATAACCTTCCCGATTCAACCCCTTAAGACGACAAAAAAATTTGAAATGGTAACATCTACCATGTGATACCTTATTGAAAAGCTTTTCTTCTTCTTCTCCTGCAGCTTATATCATCCATCGTCTTATATAAGTCTCCCTTAGGTTGTTCCAGCTTTTCTTCTTGTTCTTCTGCAGCTTATATCATCCATGGTCGGATGTAAGTCTCCCTTAGGTTATTCCAGCTTTTCTTCTTCTTCTTCTGCAGCTTATATCATCCATCGTCGCATGTAAGTCTGCCTTAGGTTGTTCCATTCTTCTCTGTTGTTTGTCTCCCTCATCCAGTCGCACCCTGCCACTCTCTTAACATCATCTGACCACCTACTCTGCGACCTCCCTCTACTTCTTTTGTTAGCTCGGGGCCTCCACTCCATGATCTTTCATGTCCGTCTATTGTCCTGCATTCTTCCTACGTGCCCCGTCCAATAACATCTTAAGGTACATAGATATTATTATATCGGTTACTTTAGATCTTCTTCGTATTTCTGTATTTGGTATTCGGTCTTGTAATTTGATGTTCAGTATTCTTCTTTCCATCGCCGTTTGTGTAACCTGGAGTTTATGTATAATACCTTTTTTATAGGCCCCATATCTCTGTGCCATATGTTAAAATTGGCAACACATACTAGTCGAAGGTTTGTGCTTTTAAAGTGTTTGGTGACTTAAATACTTCTTGTAATCTCCCGAACGCTGACCAAGCCAGTGACAATCTTCTATCTAGGTCTGCTGTCAAATGATTCTTTGATACTTCTAATTTTTGTCCTAGATATATAAATGTTTCCACTTTCTCTATTATTTTGTCTTCTAGAGTAATGTCGTTTTGTTCAGCTGTTTCATTAGTTAAGTATTTTCTTTTGTTAATGTTTATTTTTATTCCAATCTGTTTTGATTGTTCATTCGGTTCTTCTATCATCTCCTACAGTTCTGTTCTGTTTTCTGCTATCAGTGTTTTGTCATCAGCGAATCTCAAGTGACTCAGCTTCTCGCCATCTATTGTTATGCCTCTTCCTTCCCAATCTAGTGTACTGAACATATCCTCCTCCAAAGCTAATATGAATAGCTTGGGGGAAATTGAGTCGCCTTGGCGTACTCCACGATGTATTTTGATTGTATTCGTTTTTATTTGTGCCGTTATTTATGCTGTAGCATTTGCATAAAACTGGAGTAACTATCATCTATTCCGCAGGTGCTTGACGCTTGTTAATATAAATCTACACGCGGTAATGTTTATGTCTTTTTGTGACTACAAATTTAGAATGTTAGATTGACTTCCCTGGTAATATGAGCAGCTTTCATTCGCCGTTCTGACAATACCAAATCTTCAACTTTCTTCACTGTTTCATCAGATCTTGCCGTAACCGGTTGTCCGAATTTTTTGATCATCCTATGTTGATTGTCGGCTCCGTCGAATAGGACAACATTGTTTTGAAAATATTATGGCTCTTCATTCCCATACACTACAGGCATTCTCTTAAGTTGGTCGTCATTACATAAATGTTAAAGAAATCAACGCACAACAAACATTCGCATCATATTTACAATACAATGCTGGTGTTTTTCATACATCGCTCAAAACTGTATAAGGAACGAAGCTTATCTTGACTGTATATTCGGTACTATTAGCGGTGTTTGTATGAACTATTGTTTAATTAGTTGGGTAAAACAGGAATAAGAGGAAAAAATTAACTCAAAAGTGCACGATTAATGTTTAATTAATACAAATAGACATAACCTTTGATAGTACGAGCTGTAGGTAAAATTAAGACAATCGTACTTTAATAAGCTGTGTTGTCACCACGAGCTGTAATTACAGTCGGACGTCTAGACATACTTAAAATTAGATTACCAATTTATTCTTGCGGCAACAAGGCTTATTGCTGAGCTAAAGCGTTTTGGAATGCTAGTCTTGTTTGAATACCCTCCATTACGGGCGCCAGCCTTCTTTAAAACATGTTCCACACATGCTCAAGCGGATTGAGGTCGGGAGATTGGACAGGCCACTGCAGAACGGAGATAATCTCTTCCTGGAAACAGTTAATCACCTTTCGAGCCGTATGAGGCCGCGTATTATCGTATATAAACACCAATTCTGTACCACCAGCGTCAGCAAAGGGGCGGACGACACGTTTCAGTAGACGCGCTAAATACTGGTTTTGGGCTATCATACTGCCCAAGAAGAGGATATCTGTTCGACGGCGCAGGATTACTCCTCCCCAAACCATTATTGTACCTTCTCTGTAGGTATAAACTTCCCGAACATGCCTCAACTGTTCTAGAGGGCCACTCTCACGGGATACTCTCACCATTCTAGTGTCAGGCCTAAATCCAAATCGGGACTCATGCGTGGACAAGATAGAGCTCCATTCTTCTTGCCCCATCCATCACGTTCTTAATCCTGGGCTAAACGAACAGCGCGATTGCCGAAACGTAAAGCAGGAACTCTAAGTGGACGTCGAGCATGTAGTCCCACTTCGTGAAGCCGGTTCCTGATGGTTTGATAACTCACTGTTATCTCGTGGGTATTGTGAAGGTCGTTACCAGCTCCCACGCTTGCATTACCATAGCCCGATCTTATGCCGCTGTTGTTACCTTTCGTATCTTTCGGCTGCATCACTAATTTCTTTATAAGACCTCCACAATCGACAAATCACCACCTGCGACGTGTTGAATTCTTCTGCAACATCAACTTGAAGACTTCCTGCTTCCAGCATACCCATAGCACGTAGCATTTCATCCCATGTCAAATGCCGACCCCCCATTATTGTAATTAACTTTAAATTAACATACAGGGTTTGTCCGAAAAGTAATGATACTGATTTTATTGTGAAGCGACTATATGTCGCAGGGCGCTCGGACCGGTTGGGATTGGTGGAGGAGGAAGTCAGCTTACGAACGCGCGGTCGCTCAGTTGTCTACGACCATCCGGAAAGCAAGGAAAGGCTTTTCCGTGTAACTCGCTTGCGTTTCCCGTGTAAGACGCAATGCAGCGCTCGTTGATTGCCATCAAGTTTTGTGTGAAACTCGGCAAGTCCGCAGTGGAAACTTTTCCTGTGATAAAGACGGCCTTTTGTGATGATTGTTTGTCGGAACGTCAAGTCTACCGGTGACACAAGCCCTTTTTAGAAGGCCGTTAAGAGGTCAGCGATGAAGCCCGCGCTGGACGGCCATCAACGACCACCACCGACGAAAATGTGACGCGTGTGAGTAAAATTTTGAACTCAGATCGTCGTTTTAGTGTTCGTTTAGTGGCACAGACATTAAACATTCCAAAAAGTACCGTCCACGAGATTGTGACGAACAATTTGCACATGCGAAAAGTGGTGCCTAAAGTGCTAACAGACGACCAAAAATGGCGCCGAATTGAAACGTGCCAGGAACTTTGGGACTTTTGTGAAAGTGGCCCCCACTTTTTAGACAATGTCATCACAAGTGACGAGTCTTGGGTGTTTGAATACGACCCCGAAACAAAAAAGCAAAGTGCCGAGTGGCACACCTCGACGTCGCCTCGCCACAAGAAGGCCAGAATGAGCAAGTAAAAGGTCAAGACCATGCTCATTATATTCTTTGACATCAGGAGGCTCGTCCACCATGAGTTTGTACCACATGGTACAACCGTCAACGCCATATTCTACGTGGAAGTGCTCAAGACTCTAAACGAAGGGTTCATCGCGTCCAGCCCGAACTCGGACAACTTGGAAACTTCATCATGACAACGCGTCAGTCCACACCGCCTTCCTCGTGACCCGCTTCCTGACAAATTCAAAGGTGTCAACGGTTCCCCAGCCACCCTACAGTCCTGACGTGGTTCACCCAGACTTCTTTTTGTTTCCTAGTTTGAACTCCCATGAAAGGTCATCATTTCGAGACAGTTGACAAAGTCCAAGAGGCGCTTGCACCAAGGCTCTAAAGGACGTTCCGGAAGAGGTCTACCGTGACGCCTTCGATGCCTGGAAAGCGATGTATCGACGCAGGAGGAGCCTATTTTGAAACCTTTTAATGTGTTGTACCGATCTGATCAATAATTCTTTTTCATCGACTCACTGACATTCGTTTTCGGACAAACCCTGTATAACACCAAATAGTATGAATACAAGATATCTGAACGATTTCTTGGCTATATTGCAAAAAGCAGGATGCACTTGTTGAAGAGGTAACATTAACATTTGTTGTTCGTGGATGTAAAACAAAACTTTTGAAACAAATGTCGTGTCGAAATAAACCACAGTGGTTTATTTCTACACTGCTGCTATTTAAAAGTTAGCAAGTGTGAAAGAGTCTAGTGGTAGCTCAGTTGGTAAAGCGCTCGCTTTCTGAGTAAAACGTCGATTCTGGTTTGAGTTCGAAACTTAGCATTACTTTGCAGATTTATAAAACTCTTGTCTGCAACCCATTACACCCCATTTCCCAATCGGACTTGCAACCGTGGGATCTTAATGCTAAAAACCTTCTCTGGAATTTCTGTCGTTCGGATTCGACGTTAAACTGTAGGTCCCCTTGTTTCTACCTTAGCGCTGAAGAGAAACACGTGGCAGGGAAGAGGTCGATGCCCAGCAGTCAATGATGATGAAGTGCACGGTCAAGCAAATATAACTAATTGGGTGGAAGAAATGATCATAATAAAGCTTGCTCCTTAGCCCATTTTGAGCATTGTACTATGAACACAATATTTTAATATTCATGTTTATCTACAAACTGTGGAAATTCAGCAGAGCATGTGAAATAAAATACTACATCGTAACATGCATTCTCATCTTCGCCTAGGATAAGTTATGTACCTGTATGGGACCTCGATAGGGCAGTGTGAACAAGCGCTGTCAGTCGAGATCACAGTGAAATGCAATTCAATCGGCCGCATGGTCAAAACCTGGCTGAGGCGACCGTATTTCACTTAGTTAAGTTTATAGTGCGTGTTGCATGAATGACTAGTATATGGGTCGCCCGCACTTCCCTGAAGTAATGCAAAAGGTTCCTGGGGGGGGGTGAATGTGGAAAAAAAGGAAAAGTTATGTGGCTACATAAAGAACTGCTTACTATCTTCAAACGTTAAAATATATTTGTTGGTTAAACATTTCCAGATCTACTCACGATAAACTTTCTTTGGGTACTACGTCAAATCTATTGCTTTGACATGCATTTATGCAATTTTAATTTTGATCTTCCTAATTAAACTTTTAAAGTATAGCTCAACCCAATTTTTTAAGCAACTCTGCCACCTTGGGTTTGATTTCAGAAGTCCTGATCTAGATCTTGACAATTCAAAGTCTATTTCTTTTACGGTTAGTTCTTCTTCCTCATTTTCCTTCCGCATCATAAACCATGATGGGTCCTCGTTTGTTCTCTCATCTGCTTCCATTCGCTCCTTTTGCTTGCAGTTTTTGACCAATTTCCTATGCCCACTTTCTTTAAGTTATTTACTACGCAGTCATACCATCCCTTACTTTGTTTTATTTTATATGAACCTTGTTCCCTCTGGTTTCCATTGCGGTAACACTTTGTTCTGTGATTATCATCAATTCGTTTCTTGTCCCAGCTAAGCATTTCTCAGAGCTTTCATTTCCCATAAAGTTGACTAACTTATGATTTATTTTTATTCCATGCTAAGTCTACACTAACACGCTGCTACCCTGGTGCCTCGGAGTGCACCTAAAGCCATCGGTCCCCCTGGGTTAGTGCGCCACGTGACTAACTACCTTAAACACAATAAAAGTGGCATCAGGGTGCGGAACTGCTTTTGGTCTTCCCGCGAACGCTTCCCAAAATAAATATTTGTGTTTGTTTTCTTATTACGGTAGATATTACTAACAGTCATTTATACTATTGTAGATAACCTTAACCTAACTGACGTACCATATCAGAAGGTTCCATATATCGGTAATTAAAAATTTAGAGCTTGAGAGTTATTCACGTAATTTTTGGTGTCTGAACCTATCAAAAGTTTTAATTTCTGTGAAACTTTTTAGAAACATTCTATAAAAGATACAATTCAATTATGAAGCCAAATTTAACCAAAAGCCAACCGCTAATTACGATGCAGCAAACGGTGTCACGTGATTGCAGCCCCGTTACAAGCCATAACGTGTGGCTCTGCAGAAGCAATTTGTTAACGATCCATTTAAATAGCAGCCAGCTGTCAGTTTTCACAAAATGTAGTATTGAACTTGTAATTAACTTTTAGGGTCAAGTTCGCTAAATCCATTCATGTTCCATATTAACATTGCTTCCATAATTCTAATATTAGCGATTACACGAATCTTTTGTGAGGATTGTCTGGTTGCCAATTAAGGGAATGTTTGCTTTCAACGTAAAGACTTCAAAGAAAGATCTCCATTCCTTTGATTGAGCGCCTGCCTTCGTCGATAATACAAAATTAAATTAAACAGAGTTGTTATTATCATCAACATCCGCGGGATTCATTAATAGATAGCACCGTAGATAATCGTGTGCCGTATTTATGCACAGATTGGAATTAATGAGCTATGTCATAATTTCAGGTGTGGGATATGCAATATGCCTAATCGATGTTTACATGGGGATGTACTACAATACAATAATTGGTTGGGCCGTCTACTACTTAATCGCTTCCTTTCAATCCGAGCTTCCATGGACAAGATGCGATAACGAATGGAATACCAAAGACTGTAGGCCAGTTACTTCGCTAAATCCATATGTAAACTCCACTAGTCCGGCTAGAGAGTTTTTTGAGTAAGTACCTCCTTATTTGACAATTAACTCGTCAAACAGCTTAGACTGTCGTTGTAGCCGTAACAGCTGTTTCGTTTCTGTTGGCGAAACCTTTTAGACTTTTGTTGGCTTCTGTTTTGAACTCCTTCTGAATCTACGTCATTTTACTTTGATTTCTACGAAGCCTTAGTATATTTTCAATAAATTAAACCTTTAATATACCGCATGTCAACAAGATTCATACCACTTCTATGTTTAATATTTATCGATTGATGTAAATAAAACTATACAGTATGATCTACCAAATTTTAGATAGGCTGTCATAATTATTACTACCTAACAATTGCCAAACCAAAACAGAGTTTAAAACCAGTTGCTACAGTCAGCTAAAATGCACACGCAATTCTTATGACTGATACAAATTTTCGGAATGATATTGAAAATAGTAAGTATATACAGGGCGATGAAAAAAATAGATATCATAAATTTGGTAACAAGTTTTACATGTGAAAACAGTTTAAAAATTTCTAATAAATAAAAGTTTCGAATTATAACGTTCTTAAACGCTCCAATAAACATGTTGCTAAAAAATTGGTTTAAATAATTTTATTTAAAAAAGATTTAATGTTTTATTGCTAATAAAGTTGTAATGTTCAAAATGGCCTCTTTCGACATGCATGCAACAGTCGAACATTCCTGGACGCAGGCCATTAACAGCCACTAACGTTTTGGATGACTTCAACGGTAATAATCCTGCAGATTCAAACAAGGTGAGGGCCAGACTATCGTTTCTCCTCTGCCTATCTACCAATCACCGTAACTTTCGCTGAGAAAAAACCTTGCGATACGGCTAAAATGTGTTGGAGCACCATCATGCATGAACCAATATTGTTGCGTTATGGCCAGTGGAACATTCTCCAACAGTAGGTATTGGAGATTCGCTCTGCTACAACTGTGCGTACAAGTCCCCTGTTAACCTGTCGGGTGCTAGCAGTTCATCACCAACAATGTCTGTCCATACCTTGACTTTGAACTGTTGCTGATGCTTACTTTGACAAAGACCATGAGGTTTTTATCCGCCCCAATATGGTTTGGTAACTTTGTTAGTATTAAAACACTAAATGTCTTTGAACTAAAATTCATTAAACCGGGTTTTGCAACCTGTTTATTGGAGAACGTTATATCTTGGATACGAAGCATTTTGGAACATACGTTTACCTGAACTTTGTTAAAAGTTTTTAAATGTAGAACTTGCTACTAAATTTATAACACCTGTATACTATGTACTGAAGTTTCCTTAAATGGCTTTCCTTAAAGCTGATTTCTGCTGTGATATCAAATTTATTCAAAACACAGACAGTGTATCATGTAAATCTGGAAGTGACATGGAAACATAAACATGTGCCCTGGAATTGTATTTGGGTACCTTACAAGCGTACTAATAACAATTTAACATCACCAAAGAGCTTTTCTACAGATCATAGGTCTGCAAAGCAATCCAAACATGAACTTTTACACATACTACATATCGATACCCATTATACACAGTCTTATTTGTAAACTGATTATTCAAAAGTAAATATTTATTGCTCTTCTGTAGAAACCATTGTTGCAATTGCAATTTACTTTGACAATTATTAAGTACCCGTATTCGAAGTTACAAACTGTTTGCGTGCTTTGGAGGGCACGTAAAGCCGTCGGGCTCGATTGTCATACGAATATCTTTGACAATCGTAAACCATGTAGTGGAACTTCTCTTCTCTGATCGACGGGTTAGGCCAGCCTCCTGCCCGGCACACGTGCAAAGAGGGCTCATAGAACCTACTCTACTGTAGGTAATTAACAGACCCTTGGCCTATATATTGAAAATGAAAGAAAAGAAGAGTATAAAAGCCATTATTGCAACTGAACTTTATTCTGAAAATTATTAAGTATGCGCATTCCAAGTTTCAAACTGCTTTCATGCTTCGGAGGACACATAAGCCGTCGATCCCGGTTCTCATACGAACATCTTTGACAATCGTCAACCACGTAGCGAAGCTTTTTTTATCTGTTCGGCCAGTTGAGTTAGCCTCCGGCCGGGCATAAGTTTAAAAATAGCTCGCAGAACTTGCTAAATGTAGGTAAGTAATTGGCCTATACAATGTAGAAGAAAGAAAACATGTGTTTAAAAACCATTGACAATTATTGTATGCATCTTCAAAGTTTCAAATTGCTTTCGTGCTTCGTATATTGGCTTTCATTGCCTACAAAAAAACACACCTTCCGGTCTCAAGTGATCCAAGCGGATTATCGCAGGTACAGCAAGCAATTTTTCCAAGAAATTTATTCAAAAAACTCAAACACCTAAAGCCGTAATTTGGAGAACATTGGAATTATTAAAAAAAAATAAAGTCGCGGTTGCTTGACATCCGGTTTCCAATGTCCGAGAGTTAAATGGTACAACCGGCATATTTCATTTATTTGTATAGTTCGAAACCTTAACGTCCTAAGAGCTTTCTTCTAATAATATGTTCTTATCACTACTTGCTTTAGTTTTCTCGTATTTTAGAAACGAGTTTCCCATTGCACTAGTACAAGTTTTAAATTTGTCCTCGTTTTGGACGATATATTTCTGAAGTTGTCGCAACGAATATTAGTTGTTGTACTGCAACATTTTATATACTATATTGGTGGTAATTCAGTTGGTAGAGCGCTTGCTTTCTGGGCAAAGCGTCGATAATGGCTTGGGTTCGACTATAAAAATCTTGTGTTGCAACCCACCGTACACAATTTGCCATTCCGTCAAAATCGATCCAATCCTTGTCCGCCCCAAGTTTTAAACAATCTAAGTACACGGCCCTGTTTAGGCAGGCAGGGCCTACGAACAAATATTGCTCACACTTTTAGAGCAAACGCATGTAAAGGCAGACAAGCTACAGGTCGGTCCTTATCTGATAATACTGGGTGCAGTTCCCAAATGACGACGCGATGTAAGCCGAAAGCAAATTGTAATATTGACAGTTCGAGAAACCGCCCAAGCCTCAAAGAATATATCTCATTATCCTTTTCGTAATTGTTACAATGGCTTTTTAATTTCACTTTTTCTATTGTAAGAACTTTCTCTCAAACAACAAGAATTGCTGGTACCTCGCTTTCTCTCTTTTAATGTTCTTTCATTGGTATTTTTGGTCTAATTGTTTGTGGGGCTTTTCCTCTCCCTTTCAAAAAGATTTCTCTATGTTAATTATTTTTAAGCGTTCATTAGAAGTACTTCAATTGTCCATTAGTTGGTGTTTCATTCCTTACATACTTTGTTTCATTTTCTTTAATATTTGGATATTTTCATCTCCCTTACTCTCTTCCTTTCTTAGTATTTAATAGTTTTCTTCGATATTTGTCAGTTTTCTTTATAAGTTCATTTTTTTGTTTGTTTGTCTTTCGTATCGTTTACTTTTTTCTTATTTATCGCCTTTTTTTATTAGTACTTTTCTACATTTCTCCGTCAAAATTGGGTCACACCTTCACAATTAATAAATACGGTGTAACTGCTTCTTATATTATTAATTACATACTTTTTTACTCAAATTGATATTATTATTGGAAGTATAAGAAAGTCCAGGCATTCATTTTTTGGAATACACTGCCATTTCTAAGCAATATTAAAAAGTTAAATGAGTATTGTATAGAACCAATGTGAATCATCAGCTCCTCTACCATAAAATTAATATTAGATGCATAACACACATCATTAAAAACCATTCAAATTATTATGCGAAAAAATTATGTGACTTGAAACGTCGGCAAATACTTGACAAATCTAGCTCCTAGCGGCTTTTAGACCTACATACATGCAAGCTCCTTTCAGAATTCCCCCGTGAATTCTGTTCCCATATCAACAAAATTCCCTATGAAAATTAATACTGTATTACGATACAATTACGGAATTTTATTGATAATTAGACCCCCTAAACGAAAATCAATCTCAAGTTTCCCAGAAGTTATTTTGCAGGTGTTCTGTGGACTAGTGTATTGATCTGAAGCTTTATTTGAACTAAGATATCATTTCTATTTTAAAATTCTCTGGTTGTTGGTTTGAAATATGTAATTAATTATTTTGATATTTGCTACACAAATGATTTTTTTCTGTAAGGTTATAAGAAAGATGATAAATCTTAAGTAATTTTGCTATTTACCAGACATCACAAAACTTCACGTACTAAATAACATGTTTGAAGTAGATCACAATTTGTTCCACCGTGTATATTACTAAGATTTCAGGACTTATTTTGTCTTGATTCAATTTTGTTTGCAAAATCCTTGTCCTTTTCTGCAAAAGACTGAACAAATCTCTTTGGTAGTTTATTATGCAACTCAGCTAGTGTATTTCAACACAGCTCATAACTCGTTGAAGTTATTGCCTTTACCCTTATACATACACGCATGCAGATACGCTTTTAGTATCATTGCGTAGACATAAAGGCTTTATCTTCGAAGTTCATCAACACCTTTTTTAAATTCCTACGTAAAGTGTTGGCTGTTGTATTAGGTATTAAAATCACAAACATCGACTTTATAACATACTTGACATCAGCATATTCTTCTAGGTCTGTACTTTCATATTTTTATGATTTCTAGGTTTATAAATTGAACGATAATCGTTAAGTTTCATATACAATCATTTTTGAAATATAAATTGTTTAACTAAACAGCTTACGAAAAATCTTGTGGCAGGATACAGTGTTAATGTTGCCAGAAAATTGGTCATGTTTACAATAACTGCATCATCTTAAATGATAATCTTCCTAAAGGCTAATTTTTGCAAAAATAATATATCTACGAATAGATCCAAGTTTTCTAATATAGAAGTATCATTTTTTAGAAGGTGGTGAGATTAATGTTGGATATGATTATAAAAACGGTATAGTATACCTTTAACAATTTTGCTCAAAAGATCTACGTTGCTGGAAAATATGGTCCAAATTAACATACCGTAGAACTATATGGTGTTGGTGTTGTGATAAACTTGGCATCTTTACATAAACTGTATGGTTTACAAAAATATTTCGCGTTATTTTGTTCGAATTGTTTCATTTTTTTCACAAGTGTTAAACGATTGCCAATCGAACCCATTAATATTTTGAACTACATTTCTCTTTTTGTTGCAGACGTGAAGTATTGGAACAGCACAAATCCGATGGTTTAAACAGAATGGGGCCTATCAAACCGGCTTTAGCAATGTGTGTGTTTTCCGTGTTCGTGTTGGTTTATTTTTCCCTTTGGAAAGGAGTGCGCAGCACCGGAAAGGTAATACAAATTTCAGATCAAAACAATGCTAAAAGCTAAACTCTAGCATCAACGCTGGTCGAATTAACGTATTACGGTGTAATGTAAATGTGGTGTAACCGCGTGGAACATGATACATCACTATTCTGATTGTTATCGCAATGCGTGATGTATGCTGTCTCCATTAAATATTAACAAGATGACATATCACAACTGTAAATCTACAGACAAAGACAGTTCCGATTATATGTAGGGTCAAGGGTGGAAATTAATTGTTCTGACTACTGATTGGCTTCACTCGCCTTTGGGACGGAAATGAGACTTTGAAACTCTCTGTGAAATTAATTTTAAAATACTTGTCTACAATTTGAAGACATGAAAATCTAGAACTGGCTATCGGACTAGCCTCAATCGATTTCTTGTCGCAATTTTGATGTATTTGTATTTGTTAGAACACAAATGATCTTATGTGGCAGTTATTAAGGCCGTGTTCCCACCAAAAGCAACTGGCAACGGCAACGCAACTGCAATGCGACCGCAACTTCAGTTGAGTTGCTCTTGTGTTCTTACTGAAATCAACTGTTTTGAAATTTCTTGTTTCGGTAGTCCTGAACAAAACGTCGTGCTCGTCACATGAAAATATATTTATTATACAGGGTGTATCATTAATATTGCGAAAAAATTCAGGGTGAGATTCCTTGCATAAAAATAAGAATAAAAGTTCATATAAACATGGTTACAACATCAGGTTTCAGTGAATGTATGGATCGGAATTGTCGGAGACAACTTGATAGGTCCATTCTTTCTACCAGCGAGGTTAACTGGAGCAATTTATCGCCATTTTCTTGAAGAGGAGCTGCCGATGCTATTGGAAGACTTCCTACTGCCATTAAGATTACAAATGTATTTCATATACGATGGAGCTCCGCCTCATTTCAGTTTAGTTGCTCGAGAATATTTGAAACACTGTGTACCCAAACCGTTGGATAAGTCGAGGAGGCATACAACCCTGGCCTGCGCGATCTCCGGACTTAAATCAATTGGTGTTTTTCCTCTGGGGTCACCTTAAACATTTGGTTTATACGAACCCGATTGAAACGCTCGAGGAATTAAGAAATCGTATAATAGCAGCTTGTCAAACAATTCGTCACACACCCGGAATTTTTGAAAGTGTTCGCCAATCAATGCGTCGCAGATTAGAAGCCTGTATTGATGTTGGGGGTAGTCATTTTCAACAACTGTTATAACTTATTGTTGTTGTTGCTATTGTTGTTTACCTGGCATTATTGTCCTATCTCACCCTGAATTTTTTCGCAATATTAATGATACACCCTGTATAATTTCTCCCCAGGCTTTTTCTTTGATGTGTATAAGATGGCTTTGTCTAACCATATAAGCATGCGTGTGCTTTAACAAGGGCCACAAAATTCAAGATTTTGCTGTCTCGTCCCCCATGACCCAGCAGTTCTTGGCAACTGTAGAACGCAACTGGCGACGGCGACGCGGTATGCAGCGCTGTCGGCAACCAATTAGCAACTGGTTGCGTTGCAGTTGAGTTGCCTTTTAGTAGGTGGAAACACGTGTATTTTAACATTAGCGCCGAGTCGCGTTGCTGTTGCGTTGCAATTGCGTTGCGGTCGCCGGTTGCTTTTGGTGGGAACACGGCCTTACAGTTTACTTTACTAATACGGCTGTGCTATCCGATTAACGGGTTTTTGTACTGACCGGAGGCCGTTGTTAAACGATAACCATTAACCGAATTATCCGGGTACTGAATTAGTCGGTTAATCATAATTTTGCCTATATTGCGTTAGATAAGCAACAGATACTTTCTGTATTAAACTTGAGTATAACAGAACTTAGAACAGAAATCTTCGGCTAGTCAAAAGTATCTGAAATTTTATTTACAGTTGTAATCTAAGTTATACGGTAACTAATATTTCTAAATTCACAATAGGGTTATCCAAATTATTCGCTATCCAGATAATTCGATTAACTGCGCCCCATTCAAATACTAATTAATCGGACTAACCAATAACCAAACAGTCAATGTTACGGAATTGCAGATATAAGTTTTTGGCCTTTGACTTTGATGAGAATGTTGAAGTAAGCAAAGATAACTGTCGTTTGCTGTTGGTTCGATTGAAGATGGAAGGATGGGCCATTGGAAAAACCAAAGTTTTTCTTAAATATTACAATGAAGAATATCTATCGAGGTTAAAAAATGAACCGTCCCAGTCACTACTATTTTAAAACAACTTTTTGTAGATTGTACGAGACACAAGTTAAAAAAGTTGTAAAAATTCAGTCCATGATAAGAACCTATCTAGCCAGACGAAAAATGACGAAAAAGTTGAAATTGTCCCGTCAAGATTCAAAAGTACATGAGATTGAAAATAAAGATTTAACAGAAGAGGAAGCAGCCGTCATTTTACAAAAAGGTAATATACTGATATCATGGTAATTAGGAGCTAAAGCATTAATATAAACATAGGACGCCGGTACACACTTTATATCTGTATAATTGCAAACATCCTAACGAAACGCAAACGTTAATTGTAACATTCTATTGCCTTATCTGTATTTTCAAAATGCCTTTGGTATAGAAGAAAAAACAGAAAAATTGACTGAAAATTTGTGTTTAGTTTACTTAACACTACAATATCTTTCTTACAGATGACCTTTCACGTATCATTAAATAAGCACCAATTAGCAAGACAAACTAAGTCTGCAACCCAACGTACACATATG
Organism: Limonius californicus; assembly: GCA_014611495.1. Taxonomy (NCBI): domain Eukaryota; kingdom Metazoa; phylum Arthropoda; class Insecta; order Coleoptera; family Elateridae; genus Limonius; species Limonius californicus. The sequence continues at coordinate 12,558 of JABXWE010005836.1, read as the reverse complement.
TAGTAAAGAAAAGAAAATACAATTTTACCTAAAAAAAATTTTGCATAAAACCATAAAATTTCTTAAAGTAATAGAAAATTAGTTTTATATTTTCCAATTCATGTAGCATTTTTTCCAATAAAATTTCTTGTTCTCTATCAAAAACTTTTCTGTTCTTTAAATTCTGATTCTTTTGTAGAAGTTCTTCTTGATTCAAATTTCTGTTTAATATACAGGGTGTATCAGAAATAGGTACAAATATTAAATCCGATGGTAGATTACAATATATACAAACTAGAAAAAACATTTCTTTGGCAATGGGACCCTTAAGATATGAGAAAATAATAATTGAAAATTTGACCCAAAATTGTTTGAGTACCGCAGGATAATAACAAAAATTTGAGTTCAAAGATATGTTATGCAAAGGAAAGTAAGATAGAAGTGCAAAAAAATGTCTTATCACCTGCCACAAACCAATACTATTAGGTAGGTCAGTAATTTCTATTGCGTTATCACAAGCCAGGCAAGTTTTTATGTGTTTGCCACTTTGGATTTACTTTATAATTAGGTAATAACCTTCTACAGCTAAAATGCATTTTCTATGTATCATCAGCAGTTCTCAAAGAAAATTTTATTTTTTTTTATTCAAAAAAAAACAAAGATTTTTGAAAAATGAATAGTACCATTGAATTCTACGTAAGCCAATCCATTTCTGGTTTAAATATTTCTGATACACCCTGTATAGTACTGGTTACTGGTACTTCGAAATTCCAATTCTTTGCAGCATTAGTGCCGTTATTATCAATGATTAAGATTAATAACCAACGTAATAACAATATACTAGAAGTGTTCAAATTTAAACAGGAATGTATGAATTAAAACCTCATCTGAAGAGAATTCCAAAATTTAAATTAATTATTGAAGGTTAACCGTGTGGCTCTTGTCAGTTCTCTTCATTGTAACGTGGAACGGTGCATAATATTTAACACTGCGATTACAATACGCCGATCAATATCTTTCTTAAAGCCATGTGTCTGAGTAGTGAAATCTTTTAGAGACGAAGGGACTTATATAGAAAATGAGCCGCATTTACACACGACGAGCTGCAACACAAATAGTTTGCAAATCATTTCTTCTTTATATATGAGAAAGGAGATGCATATTTTGACTTAATCGTGACAACTGTTAAAACATTATTTTGGTCCTGAGTCAAAACCTTTAAAGTTGCAGTGGTGTCACACCACACCTCCAAAGTCAGAGAAAGCAGAAACTGTTTTGTCAGCTTATAAAGTTATGGTACCATTTTTCTACGATTCTCAAAGGGACTGTGCTTCTCGATAGGTTTGCACGATAATGTTAAATAAGCGATCAGGAACAAACGGAAGAGAAGACAAAGTTCTGTTTGCTTTCTCCAAAATAATGCTCGCCCTCGTACCGCTGCTAAAACAATTCAAACCAAAACAAACTTTAGTGGGACCTTCTTCCACATACAACATACAGTCCTGATCTTGCCTCTCCCGACACTAAAAGAATATTTAGCCCAGGAAATATTGCAGACAAATAATGAACTTATCGAAACTGTTGTTGTGTATTTTTCGCATTAGCATACCGTCGTACCGGTAGGTGTATTTGATAGCCTATGGTTGCCTATTTTCCATCAACCTTGTTTCAAAATTTTTAAGTTCCTTTAGTTCTAGGGAATTTGGCGGAGATTGTTTTGAAGTAGTAAGTAAGTTTAGAATTAAGTGGGTGGAATTTCCAGAAGTGTGGACGTCAGGCGGGACTTCTTCTTGAGTTATTGGCTGTGCAAGTTGTGGGTTGCTGGTAAAAGTATGGAAGGTGATTTAAGATTTTAAGATTGTGGAATCTTCATGCTTCGTGGATTATTTAAATCATCCTTACCTACCTAGTTAGTTTTCTGCGAATTATTTTGGTGTTTTACTAAATTCTCGTTGGTTGTAGCCCACATTAATGAAACACTTTACCAAAAAATTGATATGTTGCCCGCCGCTTGCTATGTGGAGTCTTGTGGAAGCGTTTTCCGACCAACCAGCATGTCTCATTCGCCTGTAGCCTCCGGTTTCTACGAGCTGTACGAAGTTGGAGACAATTAGCCACCGAATGGAAGGTTCGAGCTCCTGAGGAACTTCCAATTACGTTGTCAAAAGGAGCCTACATGAGCTGCTAGTCAAACTTGATGCCATCAGCTACCGCATCCTCCATAAACCTGTTCAAAAGTCTCCAGGAACAACCCAGGGAACGACAAAAGGTCTGGTTTCCCCCATTTTCTTTGTTCTCTATCTTCGTGCGACCAGATTCAGGGAGCTCCGGTGCCCGTTACATCCAGCTAGGCACGTTTCGGACTCAACGGAGAAGCCGATACTGTGTATGATTTGTATTTTTAACTTTTTGGTATTATCTACCGTTTTGAACATTATTACACATTGGCGATTGGTCATTTACTTTCAGTAGGTGCATTCAGCTTCATTTTTCACCTGTTTTGTAACTACACTCTGATATTAATTAAGTTCATGCTGTTGTTCCATGCGGCATAAAATTCATAAACAAACCTTTTGGCTGTGTCTATTTTCACGGCAGCGGGACAATTGTAATTTAGACAATTGGCAACTTAATTTGTAGATGAGTAAAATTCCTTGGTTTGGTTTGATTTGGTTCGGCGCTACCGTTTACATTTTACGCGTTACTTAAGCTGACTTAACGCCAGGCCTTGCGTCATTTCACCTGATTCCGGAAACTCGTATTCGGACTTTATTTATTATTAGTATCTTCGCGAATGTTTTGATCCGTGTATTTTCAGATAGGGGTCACGTCCGCTAAATTGCTTTCCTTGCATTTTGTATTTTCTGTATTTACCCAATTAATCTGTTGACTAACGTTGAGCCACTTATAAATTATGGTCTTACCTTAATTTTAGGTTACTCGCGCAAGTATTTAATCTGTGGTTTATGCAGCTTAACTGATATGTACTGTGGTTTCATAGAATTTGGAAGCATTCATTGAGATGGGTCACATATTGAGTTTACCATTTGGCTATTTATTGCTACCTACTATTTGTCATTCAACACAGTATTTACTTTACATATGTATAACGTTTGATGACTTGGGCTTCGCCTTAGAATTGTAGGGGCACTCATATATACACAGTGTGCGACTAATTTGTAACTTAATTCTTTATATTTGGGACGGTTTATATACAGGGTGTACAAAGTTTGGTTTAGCCTTATCATCACATGCAGTGAGTTACCCGTGGGTAATAAATCGGTGTTTCTGGTCGTTTGTCCTGTCGTTACTCCTGTATGGGTTAGTGTGAAGGTTTTTTGTAAACTGTTCAAGAGTGGATTAAAACATACAACCCAAAGATTTCTTCCAGGAAGGTATTAAAAAGCTTTCAGATCGGTGGCGCAATTGCATCGCTAGGCAGGGGAACTACATTGAAAAGTAATATAGTTTCCAATGTTGATATTTTGTAATACCCTTTCTTATAAATAAATTCCTAATTAAATTAGAACACTCTTCGTATATTATTATATCAAGTTAATTCTTTTTATAGTGCAATAATTTTGAAGCTGTTTTACAGCGTACAGGAACTTCTCCGCTAAGAAACTGTATGGAAAGTTTTCAACCGATGCTGACACCTTCAGCAACGAATTAGCCGATTTTATTCGTTTTTTCTACAATAAATGGAGAAGTAAATCCATATTTCAGGTTTTATTGCAGTACCGAGCTGCAAGATATCAAGATTTGTATAATTTAGCGCAACAGGTAAAGTCTATATTTAGGTTAAGCCAAATAATATTTATTCGTTTTAGGTACACTTATATAATCAAACTGTTATGCATTGCCTCCAACAATGCACTAGCATAGATTTAGAACAGGTCGATTCTAGAGCACAAGTTGACACTTGGATAGGGACAAGAAGGCCATCAGTTTTAAAATTGCCTTTTCGTTTGGATGAAATACCGTACTTTGACACTACTTACATGTGTGAACCTCAAACTGTGTCAGAGTAAGTTTCATGTTATTATGCAAAGAGATCCAATAAGAGTAAATGGGCCGCTTCATTAGCAACATGTTTTGTGCCTTTCTATTTCTTCGTCTTTCTATTTTGTTTTTATTTAAGTATTTACGACAGTATTTCTTCATTAAATTTATATACCACAGCATAACAGAAACCGAGGTAATACATACAATAATTTTATTAGGCTAGCTTCATGTAATCCTACGTTTCACAACATTGTTTCAACATGTTAGCTGTGATTTAGTAAACACACCTTTTAAAATCTCTTCATTCAGAACAAAACGTCTATAGGAGGACTTTCCCAAAACTTCCATCCTTAGAATACGAAAACCATTTTGCTAAAAACCAATTACCAGATTAGTGAAAAGGATAACTATTTACTCGAATAAGCTGTACAAAAGTAGAAATGATTTCTAAATGTTGTCTATGATTGATTATGCACATCTTCTAAAGCCTCTTCTCTCAGATCAGAAAATCTACTGGGATATTTCTCCAAAACATTCATCCTTGGAATACAAAGGAGTAATTTGCGAAAATCCAATTACCAGGATAGTGGAAATTGATAACTATTTAGTTGAACAAACTGTACAAACGCTGCAAAGTTTTCTAAATGCTGCTCATGATTGAGTAGCCACATCTTCTAAAACTTCTTCTCTCAGAACAGAAAGTCTACTGAGATATTTCTCAAAAACATTCGTCCTTAGAATACAAAAAAGAATTTGCGAAAAGCCAACTACTATGATAGTGGAGATGGGTAACTATTTAGTGGAACAAGCTGTGCAAAAGTAGCAATCGTTTTTAAATGTTATCCACGATTAAGTAGGTACATCGTTTAAAACCTCTTCCTCAGAGCAGAAAATCTAATGGAAGATTTCCAGAAAACGAGGATTTTGTTTAAAACAAACTACCATGATAGTAGAAATGGGCAACTAGTCGTCGAACAAGCTGTGCAAGAGTGATAACGTTTCCAAATGTTGTCCATGATTTAGTAGACACATCTTCTAAACCCATTCCCTTAAAATAGAGAATCTACTAGAGGATTTCCCAAAATCCTCAATCCTTAGGATACAAAGAAGATTTTGTTTGAAACAAATTACCATGATAGTGGAAAGGGGTAACTAGCAACGAGCAAGCTGTGCAACGAGTGACAATGGCTCCAAAATGTTGACTATGATTTAGTAGGCTCATCTAAAATCTTTTCGGTCAGATCAGAACGTCTACTGGAGAATTTCCCGACAACCTCATTGCTGAGAAAACACAAAAAAATTTTATTTTAAACAAAATACCAGGATTATAAAAATGGGTATCTACTCGTCGAATAAACTGTGCAAAATTGATAGTCCCCTTCCCAATCCTTCTGATTTGAAAATTCTTGTCCAAACTGTAAATACTCGTAGCACAAATGTGTGGAAACGTGAAAGTTTTTATAATATTCTCACCATCACGAAAGTAGTCCTACAAAAATATATCTTCGTGTATGGGATAGACTATTCTCTAATTTAAAATGCAACCACAACGTGTGCGATGATTTTAGCAGCAATAAATTTTTGGAACTGTAGTTTATTCTAAATATCGTTTTGTTGTTTTTGCAGCTACCACTTTTTTCTTCATCATTTTGCAGTGGTTCTTTTCCTTTCCTCTTGGCTTGATGAATATGTTTTTTCTGAGTGCTAATAATTACAGATACCAGTATTTACTAGTTTTTTAATCTTTCTCGTTGGTTACTTGCATAACTAAGGTATTTTCACGTGGAGAAATTTGTATTAAAGAATAAGTTGATCTTACCTATTATGCGACAATTCGCTTCTTATTTTAACATAAGTCGCATGTGAAAATAATATACTTATAGTAAATATACCATGTACTAGTTACTATAAAGCGGCACATTGGCTCTTATTGAATTGCTCGTTATACCATCCTATGTCATGTTTTAGGAGTTCAGCTGAAGAAGAATCTTGGGACGCTCCGTTTCGATGGAGAGAAACTGTTTCATTTCAAATAGCCTCATCGATGCTTACCAATAATGAAGAATTACAAATAAATGGCAAATTTCAGAATCAGTTAATAGAATTACCATATACTCGCAACCCGGAAGAACTAGCACGATGCCATTTAAGCCCTACACTTGTTGATTCTGAAGAAGAAAAGCAAGATGAACTTAACACGAACTACAAGGACGTTGATCCATATTATACACAGAAGCCTAATTACACGCAAACTGCAGAAGATAAAGATAAATTACATATTAGTCAGCCGACTAGTATCAATAACAACACCACTCCGGCAAATAAGGATTTCGAATATATTAGACCCCCGTCTACGACAAAAGTAAAAACCAGAGGGGGGTATATAAATCCAATTGCGGAACTCGAAACAATTGGAAGAAGACAAAGCATCACCTCTGAAGACGATCCACCGTACAATTTTCAAGCTATGCTCCGGAAAACTAATTTTAAACGTGACTCCATCAAACGTGATGATGTTTCACAGCACTTTGAATTTGAACAACGGAAAAATTTTCAAGCTGAAACCAAGAAGAATGACCATGATAACACAAGAAAAGAAACCATTTCTAATGCAAGAAAACAACCAAGCGAACGTAAATCAGAAAAGCAAAATAACCAACAGAAAGCATCCCTCAATACCGGTTTAAAACAAAATACTGAAAACGAATACATTGATAGAGTATTAACTTTAAGTTTACCAAGCACAGAAGAAAATAGTGTTGCGAATAATGAAAAACCATCTACAAGTCGGGAAAAGTGTGCAATGGTGAAGTTTGATCCTGAAGTGATATCAAAATCAGAAATTATTCCCGGAATTATCATGGAGGGATTTATTATAGATTTATAGATATAATTATTTCGCTTCATGCAATGTTTTCCTCTGTAAGTTACTAAATTGTACACAAATTCATAACCACTTAAGCATATTCCTCATTTAGCTTTATAATAAAATGTTCACATTATTTTAGCACTATGAAATACATAACAAAAAAGAAAAACCTGTAACGATGCTATACAATGGTTGTAGTTTTTATTAGACAATAAGTTGTAGTACAATTACTTAAACAAAGTAACAAATTCTCATAGAGACTCTATCTATCTGTCTGCCTGCTTTTAACGTTATGGGCCTTTAGCATAACAGGAAGCGTCATAACTTAAAACAATTTAACATAACATAAATATAATAATAAGTAGGTGGTTTAGTTGGTGTATAGCGGGTTTTTAAATTCTGTCGTGGCTTTTTTATAAAGTGGATTATCCCCAGCTTGCCATTTGGCATTTGCCCGCTCGTTTTCAAACTTGGCGTATTCTCTGCGATCGTGAAACGTTGTACAAACTTTCCAGATGATAAGCAAAATGATACCTGCTAACAACGTGCTTCCAATTACTGCTAGCACTGCGGCTGTAACATAAATAAAATATTATGCATACCTGCAACACAATTTTAGTAAAATATGAAACAGATAATTACGATGGAAATATATGCTAATTTACGTAAACATCGGTCAACTTCAGTGAAAATAATGAATAATACTATTCCCTAAATTGAATTAAAGATACCTATTTTCTGTGTTTTGCGAATATGGATGATATTTAACAATAATTATTTATGTAACAAGACAAGAAAGTAATATTTTTCTTCCCGCGAGTGCCGTTTGTTATATGTACATATATTGTCGTGATATTTTAGTTAACAATGTATTTTCTTTGTCTTCATCACCTTTGTTAATTTTAATTGACTTGTTGTACAATGTTTAGCACATCGAAGGATGTGATAAGGGATATCGATTTATCCATTTAAAACGTAGACGTAAATCAAATGAGATCGATCAATAGATTCGATAGGCCAAACATGAGGGTTGTCGGGGTGATGGGTAAATAGTTTGTAAAGTAGTAAAAAAGAAAATTTTTACAGTAATCCGGGCGGGGTAAATAAATTTCAAAATTAGCTAATAACTGAATAAATTTGGGACGGAACATGTTTTAGTTGTCTGTAACTTTATAATCGTATTAAAATAATTCGAATTGAAAGTAAGTGGTGACCTTGTTTTTATTTTGAGAGCGTATGTATTGAATGACAGCGAGCTTCAATGTGATACTGTAATCTACGAGCGACCCAGTAACGGAGATTAATTGTCATTGAGCTAGTCGGATGCAGAATTAAGTGTATACGTGAAACAGCAGTCAACGTAGAGCTTGAAAAGTTCGCTGCTGCCCATACACAACAATATATATATATATATATAAAGTACCCAAGGGAAGAAGAAACACTTTCTTCCTGTGTTTCACATAATATTTTTCTAACACCTAAAATAACTTTAACTTAAAACCTCATATATTACATTTATTAGGTTTTCTGAAAATTATCTATGGGCTGTAAATAAACTAAATTGTCTGAAAAGATGTCAGAAAATCGTAATATATCACGCAGTTTTACATTTTAAATTAGAACAGTTATGTAAAGCAGTGATGAAGATTTAGAGGAAATGGTAAGAAACGTTTCTCTAAATCTCCTGCCACAAAATCTGAAATAAAATCTGTTAATAAAATGTCTCTGTTTTGGCGTTAGAAATAGTACGAGGCTTATTCTACTGAAACCCATCTTTGATCTACTTAACTGTGAAAACAAATGCAATAATTCAAATGACGTTTGTTAATGCTAGTAGTGTTTGTAAGTAACACATTAATAAGTTTCTAGCGTTTGAATTTGATTTTGACTTAAACTTAAAACTTCGATTTTGAAATGGCGTTTGTTGTTGAACATCCGTTCAAGTTTGATCAGCATGCAATCCTACAATTTTTATGCGCTGAAGGCGTACAGCCCTTGCAGATTCATACGCGAATGCAAGCAGGGTATGGAAATGCATGTATTGCGTACTATTGTTATCTGGTAAAATTCCAGACTCCAACACAAAAATTAAAACAAGCTTTAGGAGAAAGTGTTGTTTATTGAATGGAAAAACCTTAACTAACGAAACAATAACAAAAACATAACAACCCCAAGCAAGACGACCGGATAAATGTAGTGCAAGCCCACTATTTTGGTGACCCCGACGTGCCGTTTGCCTATCGTCCAACGCGACGTTACAAAAGGATATCTTCGACGATTGACCTTTACCCGACGTTTTGGAAGACAACTACTTTCAACGAATTCCGCCATCGCCTTCAGTGTTTTCCAGCCGTTGTGTGGGACTGCTCAAGCGACTATCGCTGGATTTTCACACAGATAAGTTGTCCCACTTTCTAATATTTTGTATTTTTATAGCAATTCTGTCATCATGTCAATCCCTGAATTCGACAATGACATTCGTATGTATTTCACTACCCTTGATTCTTATTTCCGCTTACATAACATTATTAATCAAATAGAAAAATTCAACAAACTTATTACACACTTGCCGGTTGAAGTCAATACAAAAGTACGTTCGTGTATTCTCGAGCCTCCACGGGCTAATCCCTTTGACACCTTAAATGCACAGTTAATCCAACATTTTCATCACGTTTAATGGCAACTGTCAAAATTTGCTTTAGGAAATATATAAATATCGGAAGATTTAAACATGCCAGAGCCTTTTATTAGGGAATTATTCATATCTAAATTGCCATTAGATTTAAAGGTTCATTGAATTCCGCCGCTTTACTATTGAGGGATGTAGCAAGCCATCTCGATACACTTTACACAATTGTAAATTTTAACTCACAAAATCAGCAAACATTACATCAAGTTGACAATTGCGATGACAGTACCGTTGACAGATCAGTTTTATCTACAAATTTTGGGAAAATGAGTAATTCAGGTCCTCAAAAAACGCCACATAATCGTTACTAGAGGCCTCCATCACGTTACGAGCGGCATTGGAATCCTCAATTTCCCATCAAAAATCGATTATCTCAGCCGCAAAATTCATCTTGCATCTACCATTACAATTTTGGTAATCAAGCAAGAAATTGTAATGGTCCCCCTTGTCCATTTTCAAAAAACTAGGACCCAAGCAACAGAATTGTGCCACTGTTGCTTCGCAAATTTCAAAGGGCACTCTTTTAGCTGTGCAGGATGCTAGTGGCATAGTTTTTTTAGTTAACACAGGTTATTCATTTAGTTTATTGCCACTCTCATTTAAAAATTCGATTTTTTGTCGAACTCCAATTTCACTATTAGCCGCTAATAACACATTCATACCCACAGCAGGAACTATTTTTCTAAATTTAAACTTCGGTTTCTTAAACGACCAAACTATCTCTTGGCAACTTATTTTGGCAGACATCAATATGCCGATTCTTGTGATGAATTTTTTGCAGCATTTCAATCTCTTAATTGACTCGTCCGTAGGAAAGCTATATTCGCGACCTTCTGATAACCAAGTAATGATGCTTGACTCAGAATTTTACCCTTCGACGATCCTTCGTACTAGTCAGTTTTCATCTACGATTAAACGCGATCTTTCTTCTTCTTCGGATTCTTCTGCTACATCTGGCGATTGTCAAAACGTACGCTTTAAGTCCGACACATCGCACTCACTCTCACCTCACGGTACCTTCAATGTTGTTTCTTCACCAACATCATCTTCTCATTCACTCCAACACTAAAGAATGCCAATATTCGAGCAGCACTAAATCAATTTCCCGACAACAACATTAGCAAACCAATCTTACACAATACGTTCCACAGGATTGAAACAGTAGGTCCTCGTATTTCAGCCAAACCTAGAAGGCTCAACCCTAACCAGTTGCATTTTCTTGAAGGTCACCTGCAGGATCTTTTAAATCATGGAATCATCCAACCCTCCAGCAGTCCCTGGGCAACTCCCATGTACATGGTGACCAAACCTGACGGTTCTTGGCGGATGGTCGGCGATTATAGAAGATTAAACGCTGTGACTGTTCCTGATTGTTTTCCAATCTCATTTCTACAAGATTTCTCAGCAAAAGTGGCTGGAGCACGTCTGCAGCAAACTGGATCTGAAGAAGGCCTACTTCCAGATAACAATATTTTGGTTATATTTAGGCGGAATTCGTTGTAGACGTAGTTGTCTTCCAAAAGTTGTCTTACCTTCGGGTAAAGGGCAGTCGTCGGGGAAATCCTTTTGTAACGTCGAGTTGAACGTCGGGGTCACCAAAATATTGTTATCTGGTAAAATTCCAGACTCCAATACAAAGATTCAAACAAACTTTAGAAGAACGTGTTGTTTATTGAATGGAAAAACCGTAACTAACTAAACAATAACAACAACATAACAACGCCAAGCAAAACGACCCGATAAATGTAGCGCACGCGCACTATAGTACCCAACTGTAAAGGAATGGTGCCGAAAGAATTAAGAATTCAAAAGAAGGGACTATGGATGAGTCGCGACCAGCTGCACGGTGTACTCCATTCATAGAAAACAATATGGCACGTGTGGAAGGACTTATTACAGAAAATCTTCAGAACTTGTCGGTGCGAGTATAGGATCTGTCCATAGTATTGTTAGTAATTTGGGTTACAACAAAGTTTGTTCGCAATGGATTCCTCGTTTCTTATCTAATGAACAAAAATGCTTGCGAATGGACTTATCTCTGCAACATCTCACAGACTATGGGCAAAATGGTGATGACTTTCTTCTGTCAATAGTTGCTGGTGACGAAAATTGCTGCCTTTACTACGAGCCATCCAATAAGTTATTGTCGGTGCAGTGGAAACATTCAAGTTCACCACCATCGAAGAAGTTGCACTTCCAATTTCTGGCTTCCAACTCACAGCCATATTCCTCCACCGCTCGTGAATACGAGAAGACAATAGCTAATCGCGAAGTCCCAGTCCATGAATTTATACCAGCAGCAACATCTGACAGACTTGTATCCAGACGCGCAACAATAAAAACTGCAGAAAAACTACAGCGCGAGGGCGGTAATGGACACCAAAGATGGGAAAGAACATGGAAACCGCAAACACCCCCAGAAGTTAGCACCCATATAAATACGCAGCTAAAGCCACGCGATTTTGACCTACCACGACACGTATGGAAAACCGCTAACAGTATAAGGATTAACCGTGGCATATGCAAGGAAGGACTCTCTTTTTAAAAGGAAAAGTGCCGGACTCGTTATGTGAGTGCGAATAAAGACAAACCATCAGCCATTTCGTGTAATATTGTGTCTTAACAGCGTACTCAGGTGATATAGAAGACTTTACCTGCCCGTCTCTGGAAGCAATCAAGTGGATTGATAAATTAGATTTTAATTTATGAGTAATCACATTGTAATTTGTTCATATTGCATATTACTCGTATATGCTTCATTGTTTGATGTATTTTATATTTTATGTCCTGTACTTGATATTTTACACCTAAATGCTATATTTACGTTTTACTTTTTACATTCGCACTTTATAATTACATTTTGTATTTCCACTTTATAACCTACAAACCATACCATGTATTGCCATACGATTATATTATATATACGTATGCTAGTGAGACATATTTTAATATGAACCTCTTGAATTTTTTTTTGATGTCCCTTTCCGCTGGCGAAACAGGTCTCACATATTATGGT
>JABXWE010005835.1:0-21074 GCA_014611495.1 Limonius californicus | reverse complement strand
TTTTTAATTTTTGGTTTCACGGCACCCTCAGGTTTCATATAATCAGATTCATTTTTTTTTATCTCAATTTATATTTATCATCTTCATCAAACCCAACAACGTCAAATGGATCCGATAGATAAGAGTAGATTTTAGTTATTTCTGCCGTCTCAAGCAAAACCCATAATCGTGAAAATTTTGTTACGGATACTTCAGAAATAACGTTAGTGTAAAATATTTTGTCTTCATAACTTAAAGCGAATACTATTCCTTTCTTTTTTGTGGATACTTTGTCCAGCCATTTAATTTTGAATTTCTTGTTGTAGCGACCGTCAGCAATATCTTCTAAACATTGAGCGATATAAAATGGTTCTGCAATAAATTCATCTCATTCTAGATGTTGCCTTATAGGTACTATGTCTATTTTATGTTTTTAAGTCTGTGAATGTAAATAAACGTCTGCAACTCTTTAAGTTTTAGAATAAGTATGACAACCTTTATTTATGGTTGAGAACAGAGAAAAAAACTCTTGGAAGAATGAAGAGTAAAACAAAAACAAAAATGTTACTGCCTCCTTAAACTGAAAGTCCTATACAACTATTTCTTTTAAAATGTTTCTCTAATCTGAATAACAATTAATAGCGCTATTAGGAATTTTCCAAACTTGGAATATCTAGTAAACTAAGAACATTTTGAGGGATACAATATCGTGAGTAAATTGATCTCACAAAACGTCGCTTCTTTCTCTGTCTAACCGACTTCCTAACTCTTACGGTTACCAAGATTCTAGCCGAAATCATGAAAACAAAATACAACTCGTAAGCCATCATTATTATATCCAAAAATGTACTAATGTAGTTAGTGTTGTAGATTATAAAATTAGAATTTGCAAGTTTCATAAATTACCGTAAAATGGGTACAGATGGGGACTAGGTGGTGGAGATGGTTATATGTTAATGGAGTATAGTAAGATAACTACAAATATGAAGTCTCCACTTTCTGAGTTAATAAAAAGGCGCCCCGCCGGTCGAAAATTATTTAAAATTTACAATTTGTCACAAAGGGGTGCTAGGGAGGTGGGTGGAAGTTTCAGCTTTCCGAATTAATTAGAGCGCGGTCAGTGCCATTTTTTGTGGTCAGCAAATCAGCCGCACCAAAAATGATGACATATAACAAATTATATTATTATATTATATGTTCACAAAAATCGTTCGCACCTTAATTTTCAGGAAGTTGGCACCATAATTAAACCTTGTTACTTTTACGTTCAGATACAACACGGTGCAGATTTGCTCTCATTTAAAATTTTAAAATTAAAATTGCCATTATTAGTTTTCATGGAAAACTGTTGAGATTTTGAAGTTCTATTAACTTTATATGCGTATTTTCTAGCATCTGACATATGGAAAATACATAACCTGTAAATATTTAGTTTGACACTTAAAAAAAGTTACTAGATCATTCGCAGGTACAGCCTAAACTAAACTTGCAGAAACCAACGCCAACTCGGTACATTCGTAAAGTTCGCGTAAAGGTAGTTGTGAAATAAACCCTTCGCGGTAAACAAACATGTAGGTACTTTAAGAAATGGTTGCGGTTGCCTGTAATTTTTCCTTTTATTAAACCTGCCATTACTTTAGAACATACCTGTACATTTTAAGTACAAAATTTATTGTTGTCCAGTGCTTTAATAGTGTTACAATGATAATGAGGTACCTACCTTCTACAGAACGTACTGCAACGAATGAATCTTTTGGATAGGACATCATTTGAAGAACGGCGCGGCGGTCTCCCAAAAAAGCGTGCAGTAAACCAAATGACGTTATAGGATTTGCGCTGCAACATTCATAGAAGTCCTATAAAACTAATCCATGAAATAAATGGCATAGCATTTCTTCAAGCTATGTCCCCACAACATACTTACAAGCATACTATAGAATAGGTGAATATTGATACTTACCTAAAATAAGTAAAATGTGTAGAAGTCCACAGCACTGAACGCGTTATACACACCTACTACTCAATATGGTGCAATAACCGAATTAAATAATATCACTAAACACCGTAGAGGGCAGCGTTGTATATGGTCCACATAATTACGGTACAAATTTGGTTTTCACACAGACCATCTTAATACTGATATTGTGTGGACCGACAGAAATAGAGCTATTACGGGGGTAAGGGGACCCCATAAAACCGCTTAAAAACAGATAGAAATTGCGTGGACGCGTGTATGTCCACACAATTGGCGAAGTCCACACAATGTGGGTTAGATTCCTTTTGAAGTCCCCACAAGTATTGCAAAACCTACGCACTCACACACACACACACACACACACACACACGTCCGTGAACATTGAAAAGCAGTTCCTAATGTCCTTCGTATCCATATCTCTCGTCACAGACGAAACCCACATATTATGGGGAAATTTGACAGTCGTAATGATAGGTTTTATTCGAAACTGCGTTGAGTGGGTGTATTGACTGTATATCATGGCTTTGAATCTGGTTGCTGTGAAAAGTATGAAGACAAAAACTGTAGGGAAAAGTAGATAATCAAAAAATTTTAACAATGTTTTCATGAGAAGGTAAACATTTCATGTACACACAGAAAATTCCAAGAGGGGGCAAGCGGACCCTCTTGCCCCTTACTGCACCCATGCTTCTCAGTACTTCTTCGTTGGTGACGTGTTCAGTTCAAAATATTTCTTATCATTCTTCCGAATATCCAAAACTCAAATGCTTGCAGCTTTTGTTTCGATGTTAGATTTTGACATCCACATTTCCATCCCATACAATAACATTGTATATACACTCGAACTTCCATATATTTACGAGCCAATGGAATGCGAAAAAAAACTTAAAATATAGAAAATTTGGTATATTATAGAAATGTATAATTTTAAGTTGAGAAAACTGTCTTAATGCAACAGAAATGAAGGTGCAGCAATTTAGAAATATTTATTTTGTAAGTAGGCACAGAAATACACGTACATTGTTATGTTCATTTTAAAATTTGCCGCTTTATATGAATTAATTTCTTAAGTTGTTTGCCGCTTCGTAAGAATTAATAACGTTATTTTAATTGCAGTTTTATTTTGAACACAGTTTTGGTTACTTTGCGTCTTTCTAAAATTAAGTTATGTTGACAGTTCCTTTTGTGTCGAAATTTCCGACTCTTGTTTTTCTCGCGCGTGACCTTAAGCACTTCCGAGAACTCACGTGTCCCTTGTTTGGGGGGGGGTGATGCAGCTTCATGTTGCGTTAAATATTCAGTTAGCCTTAAATCTCCGCCAGACTCCGGTTTTCGAAAATACCATCAATCGAGGGCCATTACAAAAGTCGAAGCTAGACCCTTAAGAGAGACGGACGTAACTTCGAATATCGTTTTCTTTTCCTTCGCGGCGCTTCTGATAAATTTTGCCGTATCGCTATTTGCTGTAGAGCAAAATTAAATCGACTTAAGTCGGCTATACAAATAGTAGCAGAATGTTCGCCTTGGTTTTGGACAATTAAGGATAATAATTGCTCCTGTCGATTCAGTTCGGATCTCAGTGATGTGAAAAGAAAAAAAACCGTGCAAGTGTTTTGCTGGAAATTGTTTTGTTTCCGTCGTCCGAAAAGCCTCGCTTCTATCTCAACGTTAACTGACCTCGTTGAAAGGAACTTAGCCCTCTACAGGGGCGTAACAGCTACATCACGTTCCAACGCTGCCCCGAAGAACGTTGTCTTCCTTCTCTTTTTTTGGCCCTGCATCTGGAAATCGCCCTTACATTGTGCCTATCTCGTTCTAAGCCATCCACCGGAATTCAAGGTAAAAACCCAGTTTTTGTGTTGTGATAAAGAAACCTTTTTTTTTGCTCGCGTTAACTTGCAGACTCCAAATTTAACTTCATGTAAATAAAAAGACGACCTTCAGTCGCCATATGTGGTGTAAGTTGTTAATTACAAAACTACCAGATTATATTCTGATTTATTCTTGTGAACTTCAGCGTCCCTGGTGTACGTAGCTGTATGAAAAACGTAAATCCCGTTGCACCAGTGGCGGCGAGTTTTTTTCTGAACGTTTAAAATTAAAATTATGTAATCCGAACTTACAGCGTTATCACTTGTCATTTTCTTGTACTGTCATTTATAACAATTCAATTATATGTGTCTTAAAAATTTACTGTCTCTTATTGTGTCTTTTGTACTTGGTTGTGTAGGAATTTTGCAAGCTTAAATATATAGGAGGAGGCACAATACAGGTGAGTTCCTTTCCCGTAAGCTGTTAGCTTCTCGGCCTTCCACGAGGACCTACAATCAGCTAAATTTGGAAGGTGACGCCCACAAATTTTGATTTACCCTGTACACAACTAAAGATTTCCTTCCGTAAGCGATTTTCACGAACTCCCCCTACTCCTCTGAGCTAAGCTGTAGGCCTTTTTCCATCTATCTGGTTACGGGTCGTCGGAAAAGTTCGATTGGCCCGTAACAACATTATTACTTAAAAAATTATATCGTTTTGTTGTAAGATGCACTCCAATAAAGTTTTTTGTTCATAAAACGTTTCACACTTGTTTAATCTAAAAAACACTGCTTCAGGTACACTTGGTTGATACGGAAATGCTCGCCAAATCGTGGAAACTGCAGTTCAAACATTATCGTCTTCAGGAACACCACACTATTGTCATCCATGTCTGTGTTTTTTTCCTGTTCTTATTCTTCATCAATGTCCTTGTGAAAAGGTTTGAAGCTTTTTCTGTATGAATTTAGGTCTTTGCTTTGCCTAATAACAAAATCACGCTTTTCTTAAACTGTAGATAAGGTGTTCAGGGATATACCAAAGCACGCTGCTATGTACTTCATTTCCTTGCCTTACTCGATTTCATCTAATAGCTTCAACGTTCCACATACACTTAAACAACTTTTATTTCGCTTTATCATTTTATAATTTTAATGATGCGAATACACTATACAAGAATGCAAATACAACAGCATACTAAGTTTGTAAAGTTGTATGCACAAACTTAAATACAAATCTAGGCATTACTGACCAGGAATCGTACAAAGGTTTGTAAAATCCCCGATGACGGTGGTTCACATTCCTAGTAAGACAACATTGAACTATACAACTTTGTTAAGTCCAATGGGAAAAACACCGTTTTTAAATTTGTAAACTAGAAAATATTCTTTAAAGAGAAATTCGAAATTCGACATAAGGGGCCAAAATAACGTTAACAGTCAGGAAATTCGTTAAATAGAGAAATTTGCTAAACAAAAGTTCGAAATAAAGAAATTCAACTGCATATAACTGGACGAAACTAATTCAAGGTCAAAACTACGATTGGTGAGTAATTTCTTCATCTTTATAGAGGTTGTTCTTACTGCATCTATTCCTACATTGGGATTCAAGTCTTAAAATCGCCAAAATCCAAGATAGTTGGATTGGATTATTGACCTTTCGTCCCAGAGACACTATTAGTGCTAAGCTGTAATGACGTTTCGTCCCCAATACGAAATATTTAAATTAATTCCACTAGACATTTCGTCCGCAAAGTTTTAGATGTTGTAATTAGATACAATATATATATATATATATATATATATATACGAGCCCTGTCTCAGTGAAATTGGCCCAATTAACAAAAAACATATTTCTTTTAGGAAATTTGAATAATTTATAAAAATAAACCATTTTTTTAATCATATTGGAAACATTTATTCATTTTTTACACAATCAAACTATATTATAAGTATTAATGAAAAACAAATGTTAAAAAACTCTTATTATTGTCGGTAACTGAAAATGAACGAAAATTAAGTAAAACTACCACTGCGTTACATCGCCTTTTCGACTTACTACCGCTTCGATACGTTACGCAACTCGAGAATAGTTCTTATGCGTTCTGATCGGAGCTTTCTTTTCATAATGTGCCACAAAGTTTCGATTGGAGAAAGATCGGGACTGCTAGATGGCCATTTTAACAAACAAATATTGTTTTCTAACATCCAATCTTTAACTTTTTTAGCCGTATGACAAGCGGCACCATCTTGTTGAAAGATACATTCAATATCGTTTGAACGCATTTCTTCAATTTGCGGTTTCAAATTGTTTTGAAGAACGTTTATGTATTTATTAGCGTTCATAATTCCATCTACAAAGTGTAACGTGCCGACCCTTCTAGCTGACATAGATCCCCAAATCATAACGGAGGCCGGAAACTTAACTTTCTTTTTGAGACAGTCTGTGTGATAAACCTCTTCTTTCGTTCTTAGGACTCGGCTTCGAGTATCACCAACGCAAATTTCAAACCTAGATTCGTCACCCCATATTATCGAGTTCCATTGATCTTGAGACCAAGCTCTGTGCTCCTTTGCCCACAGAAGTCTGTTTTTCTTCTGCCTTTTTATTAGTAAAGGCTTCTCCTTTGCCTATGAATCTTAAAGTTAAAAATTGATGTAAATCGGAAGAATTTTGAACTTACTTTGTAAGTTTTAAACCCTAGTTTTCGGGCAGCCCTGTGACACGTTGCTATGGAAAAACTTTTACCTGTTGCCTGATTCCATAAAACTGTCAATTCTCCATAAGTATCCCGACGATTCTGCACAATAATCCGTCTCAGAGCCCGTAAATTTGCATTAGAATACTTTGGTCGACTCCCACCTCTTTGTTTTTGGGTCCCTAATCCACTAGTTTTGTAGAGTTTAATAATATTTCGCACTCTATATCGTGATAAATTAACCGTGTCTCCAATTTGAGCAGCAGATTTTCCTTTAGAATGCAAGTGAATTATCACTTTCCTTATGTCGTCAGAAACGGCTTTACCACGGGACATTTTTAATTGCCACAACAACAAATGTGTTCTACAATATCACTATCGGCTTGTTTACAATTATTGAAACGTCAAATATTATTGTTTGTTTGTGTTTCGTTTGTTATCGGCCTACGTGAGTTGGAAAAGAGCAACCAACATTATAGCTGTTTTCGATTCAGTGTTTGTTTTTTTAGTAAATTATTGTATTCAACGGAGTACTTAAAGCTGAATATGTCTAAAACTGTTTTTAAAATAATAAAATAACACCTAGAAATATAAAAAATCTAAACTGTTTGCTTTGTCTTGACATAAATTCAACAATTTCGTATTTTGACGGGTTGGGCCAACTTCACTGAGACAGGGCTCGTATATAGACCATTATTTTTTAGTACTAAGCCATAATAATTAATATTTAAATAATGATAACAATAAGCGAATAATGATATCTACTAACTGACGGAAACTTGAAATGGAAATTATTTTGGACTTTGATGGTAATGAAACGGTAAAACCTTTTTTGAATCTAAATTTACGAAAATTTCTCTAAAAGTAATTCTCTTTGGAATTTTGCGATATCTTCTAGTTCAAGCGACATGTAAAATGCATTTTTGCACTTTTTCTAGTCTGATTACAACAAATCACTGCTGTTTTCTTCTCGTATTAGCCGACATATTGCCACCGTTATTAGTTTGCAATTGTTCCTTATAATTATAATGCATGTAGTCATGTATGTGCTCCAAATTACCTGCAAAATTAATCCATCCTCCATAACGAACACGACTTGAATTGCTCTGCTGAGAAATGCGAAAATTATAGTTCGCCGATATAGCATCAACAATCTCAGGCTTAACACAATTAGCGAGATTGGAGGCTTGGGAGTAAGGTCGATGATATTGAACTGCACGTTAATGATGGTACAGAAGTTACATAATATTATGGCATGCCACTTGAAATAGTTATCCTTCAGACTGAAAATTCTTTAAATATAAAATAAAAATTTAAATCGATTGTGCTATTATGAAATGACCAAATAGGTATTTCAAGGTCATCATTGAAAGGTTGGAAGTTAGTAAGAATTGTATTTGTCTGAAATGTTTGTTGCTTTCGAATACTTTGAAACGTTACTATATACTGAAGACAATTTTCATGTACTGGTTAGTTCTTGTTGATATTAAATTTATATATCAGGAATCTCTGTATTATCGCAATACTGCTATCTGCATCATTTTACTAGTTCATGCGCATCTCCTTTCCCTTTATTACTGGTGGTAATTATATCTTTAAGGCTAATAATTAAGCAGATCCGAAAATGTAATTAGTTTTGGTGTGCAGTGTTAATTACAAACCCCAAACCTTTATTTCACTGTCCTTTCCGAGACTTCCTATTTCTCTTAATACACACTTTATGGCGGGAAGGTTTTCAGAAGATTCGTCCTATATAGTACTCCCACGCGGATTGGTCTCCAGAAGGGTTCGTCCCAGGATTGGGGCATTTCCTTTCCCGAAAATGATTTGCTTTAATGTTTAATTATTAGTCCCTGAAGAAACGGACCCGGTGTTCGCGTGGTATATTTATTTCCGGTGTAAATTTTGAATGCACCGAGAATTAAGGGCTCGGTTTTGTGGTAGGGCAGCAATTAGTAGCAGCCTTTCCAGGATGTTGGGCACATGCACGGGTCTGTTAACCTGTCGTGTAAGATCAACTCCGTGTCGTGAGTGCGTAAAAGAAAGGGATGCAAAAAGGGAAAGCATATCTCGGGGAGCAGGAAGGAAGGAAGCGGCGTCTGAGTGGAGTAATGGTTCAAGAAGTGATGTAGCACTAACGAGATGAAGAGGAGACGAAAGCAGCAGCGACGCTGGAGGCTTGGGCGTCGCAGAACGCCGATAAATCTGCGCTAAGGAACGGCCCGAATATACAATGCCTCTATGCAGACTTTCCGGCTAAATTTATTAGACTTAAAATGTCGTAGAACGTGAAAGGGAGCCAGGCTTAAGAGAATCTACCTAAGAATTCTGGAACACACACTTAAGAACCGAGAGGGCGCGAACGACGTGCCTGGAAAGACCGTTAGCGAGCTCGTATAGATTTCTGAAACAATTCCGTAACACCGTTAATTGGTTATCGGTTTTCTCTTAAACATGTCTTTAGGTTCGTTAATCTTGGTCCTGTCTGCAGGATATTGGATTATATTGCTTGGTTAAGCTTGTTGAAAGCTGTACAAACATCGAAGCGTCTGCTTGCATGCAAGGGAACATAAGGTGTCGAGGAGAACTACTACCAACCTCTCACCTTCGTTAAGATTTAACAAGGTGATATTTTTCTCTTTCCGTAAAATATGATACAAATGAGCGCGGTCTCAGTCCGCGTTAAATTTTAATAAATGTGTCCCAAAGGAATATCACAAATCATCGCGGAGATTTATTAGCCACGACAAATAAATGCATTTTTTATTAGATTTCTGCGAGAGCTGCGGCCGGATATTTCCTCTTTTAATATTACGGAAAATCGATGGCCTGGTAATTGCGCTTCGATGAGCAGCTAACGTTAACGAGAAACAAAGCACTTCGTCTGGTGTAAAATGCAACACGTTTCGTGTTAGGCAGCGTCCGATAACTGGAGCTGAAGTGCAATTTCAGATCGAACTGGGTCAATTTTTTCCTTTTGCTCGCATCAAGAATTCGGCTTTAACAAAAATGGGCGGAGATAATACCAACGAGGGTTTGATGCGATCCATATTTCCTCGGCAACTTTTCCACGGGAAATTCATCGCCATTGACATATAAAGTTAATTAAACAAACATCATTAATTAACGTTTCGTTCGAGCGATAAGTCAATTAGCTTGTAATTAATCTAAACTTTAATTAATCAGGAGGATGATTCATTAAAACGATTGTTATCTATTATTTGGATTTCATTTTTGTATTTATTTCTGTAAATAGATACTTTCGCCCACCAGAAATGCAACCAAATAGAAAACAACGTAATTAAATTGTTTGTTCTCTGCTGGCATCCATTTAATTACATACAAATTTCGAAATATTCGTTACGCTAGTTGAAATATTTCCAGAAATTACAATTTTTAATTCAGTGGCAATATGGTAGATGAACACAATCTGAACTCATCTGGCTTCTATGTACACTAAATTCCAGTTCATACCCGGTGGAATAAAAACTCTTAAAAAACGTAGCAGTCTAGATAGAAAACCTTACAGATTAATGCCGGATTTGATTTAACAAAACTAAGAACGGCAACCTAACAATATCATAACGATGTTCCTATAGGATTTGTAAAGTGTTTGTCACCCTTTAAATTGCTAGACAAATCTCAGTGGATTCTAGAGTCTTTCGAGGTATTTAATGAAAAGAATAACATTAAAATTTTTTGTTTCGTATCCAAAGAATTTACAAGATTGAATCTAAATAAAGAATTATTCAGAACAACATATAGATTGATTTAGAAAAATACACCATAGACATAGCATACGGTTTTATTCACATTAAACATGCTTCGAATATATAATATATAATAAATAACACGATTCGGCCAATAACGTCTTATATAAAAATTGTTAGTTTTCGAACAAAAGCAGGTTGAAATTCTTCTAAAGAAGTTTGATGGCCACAGGTATTTTGGAAAAAAAAGCAATTAAAAACCAAAGAAGGCTGTTTTTTATAACGTCACATTGACGTGTTCGTTTTGAAAAATACCGTAAATTGGATTTTACCAATGTTGAGAAGACTGATATGATATTAATTTATGGAGAGGCGCCTGAGAAAGCTGTACTTGCGCAAGATTTGTACCGTAAACATTTCCTTCGACGGCGACTGCTCAACACGCGAACCTTTGTGAATATGGTTCAACACCTCAGAGATTTTGGATCATTTGCAATGGACAAGCGCGTTATTGGCCGACAACGTGATAATCGAATCTTCAATGCCGAAGAGGAGATTTTGCAGAAAGTAGAAAACCAGCCGCAAATAAGTACACAGTCTTGCTAATCAGGTAGGAGTATCCTAGTATGTAGTCTGGTGAACTCTAAGGAACTCTAAGAGAACAAGGATTACATCCATTTCATATTCAAATAGTACAGGCTCTGAAACCAGGAGATCTACCTCGTCGGATTCATTTTTGCGAAAGGCTTCAACATAATCAAGATGAAAATCCAAGTTTTGTGGCTAATATCTTAGCTATTGATGAAGCTGGTTTCTCGCTAAATGGGGTTCATAACGCTTATAACACGCACATTTTTAGTGATGAAAATCCTAATGAAATTCGAGAATGTCACTTCCAGCAATCATCTTCCATGAATGTTTGGATAGGAATCGTTGGTGATCATCTTATTGGTCCCTATGTTCTGCCCAAATGGTTTTGGAAAATGTTCTACCAGAGTTGCTAGAAGAAATTCTGCTACAGACGCGGCAGAATATGCTTTATATCTATGATGGCGCTCCACCTCTTTACGCTCCACAAGTGCCGGCTTGGATGAATAACATGTTCCCAGATCGTTGGATAGGATGTAACGGGCCGGTCTTGTGGCCTCCAAGATCACCTGACTTAAATCCTTGTGATTTTTTGTATGAAGTCATATGTAGCAACTTGTTTACAGTACTCCAGTGGACACAGTTGAAGAACTCCAGTGACGAGTTAATAGCGCCGCATTGCAAATTCGTCAAAATGCAGGAGTTTTGGAACGCGAGGTCTTGGATACATCGTGAGAAAGCTTGTATTGCCAACGCTGGTCAGTATTTTGAGCATCTCCTTTAGCGATTTCGCTTTAATTGTAATTTATTTTATGATTTAGTTTTTCACAATCACAAATAAAATGTTTCGTCGGTTGCTCGTCTTTTTAATTCAAAAGAGCTTACTCATTAATTCATAAAAGGCAGAGCATTTCTTATTGCAGGTATTTTTTAAACTTTAGTATCTACTTAGTCTCAGTTTAAAATCCTCTGATTCAACTGGTCATATCTCTTAATCCAAAAACTGCGGTCAATTTGAAAAATTTCAGCGGCTCTCAACCAAGGTAACTTCACTGTGTTTCTCAAAAACTATAACCATTTGTATAATGCACTTTTGCCTTTGTATATTGTATTCTTTCGATGTGAACAATCACTGCTTAAAATATTTGCATAACTGTTAAAGTCACCCTGTATTGTTTACCTCTGGTCTAGTGTACAGTCCTTATAATTTTACTTTTACCGTATTCGGAAAGATAGATACACTCCTAAACTATTTCTCTTCTTCTTCGAGTGCTTTATCTCTTACGAGACGTAGCGATCTACTCTCCATATTTCTTTGCATAGTTACTATTCGAATTTAAACAATTATCATATCCTGGTACAAGTTTTTGTATACCTTCGTTATAGAATGTTGCCGCCTGTGACGATAACCAATTTTGCATCGCCGTTTTAAGTAAAACGGTTGTGGGTTCTTAAATAATTTATAAGAATACAGAACAAGTGGTGACCCTAAGTCGGGGCTGTATGGGGGATGATTAAACATTTTCCAGTTTCATTGCTCAATGAGTTGTACACTGCGGAAAGGAAAGTCAACGAAGGCTAATTCCCCGCGGGGACGGGCCGCTACAGAGATCAGTCGGATTCCACACCGGGACCCTCAGCCCCTCTTTAGCCACTAATGGGAATGTAAGGATGGGAAAGACCAGAAAATATGGATAAAGAAAATTCGTGGATGATACTGTCCAAGCATTTATCTGTATGACCCAGAAAAAGTACGAAAAACCTGAGCCAGGATAGACGGCCTGGAGGTACGAACCCTAGATATCCCGAATGAAAAGTAAATGCTCTACTGTTGAGCCACTTCTACACTGCGAGCCGCTGCGTGCTGTCTGGCGTTATCGTGTAAATGCGCAACTCCACAAGACAGCAATCCTCGTTTTTTGGATTGGTTCGCTTTTCTTAAGGTCGCATCATACACATCTTCATTAAATATTGCCGTACTACGTTCAAGGAAATCAACCAACACATGCCATTTCTGTCCCAAAAAACATAGTCGTAAGCTTCTAGTTTTCGAACGTTTTATTGAACTTGTTGGTTTTGAGGGAATTGCATTGATTGTTGCTAGGTTTCAACAATTGTGTACGAAATATATGTCTCGTAGTCAGTCACAATGTGATTTAGGTACTCTTCACCATTCGTTTCGTAGCAATGCAGGACCGTCAGTGCCGAGACTATTCGTTGTTTTTTGTGAACATGCTTCAACATCTTTGGCACCCAACTCGCACAGTATCGTACGTTAAATGTGAGAAACATTTGAGGCCATTGCGAAACCGTGAAACACTGATCTTCACGAATTTTCTTGTTCATTGTTTCCACAAGATCGTCGTGTCCAACAGGAGTTGGCTTCGTTCTTCATCGTGCACGTTTGTTCGGTCATCTCTGAATTTGCTATACCCGTGTCTGATCTTTCCTTCAGTCCTTACTTTTGTTCATGTCCAGCCTTCTCAAAACATATTTGTAGTGTGAAAAAGAAAACGTAAGGTACGTGCAGGAAAAATGTATTCACTGCTTGCTATGCGGATTTCTTTGTTTAGCTTGCCATTTTAAGATTTAAAACAAAAACCCAACGTAGTGAAAACTAAGCACCTTGAAATATCCTGCAAATTACTACATATTTAATCCATACTAGCGCATGATTCCAATACATAAGAAACTTAATCAAATTCCAACTTTAAATAAAATTTAAAAGCAAAAAAAACACGAATCTTTTATCTAAATATTTTACAACTGTTCGTTTACAACGTAATTTTTATATGCCTGAAATGTTTTACATGTTCATCTTCTGCGTGTCCTGTCTTTAACCCTCCATAACCTGCGCATCTATTTGCAACGCCGTTACCTGCATGTGAGCGCGACGCTCACATATGTGTATTTTCAACTATATAAATCATTATTTGTAATAAATAGCACTTTATTATACCAAAGTAATTTATTCTTGTAAACGATTAGAAAAATACAAATTTTATAATTTTATATGGAAACATTAAGCAAAACTTTATATTAAAAAAATTATTCCAAATCATCCCTGTTCCAGCATCTTGTACATATGGGTTTAGTATGTTCGCCGCAAATGGGTAAAGAACAGTTTACTTTAGCGCATTTTGTTTTCGTTTTTCGATTTTTTCTTTTAGGACAAAATGCGCATTTGGTAGTTTCACTTGGTCCCAGAATAACTGGTGTTTCTTCTGGAATTCCCAGCTGCTCTTTTAATTGCATTCGCAATAGAACTGGAAGTGTGGATATTTGAAGTCGTTTGAGTTGATGTGCCTTGGCTAGTTCGAGGCCCAAATCTCTCAAAAATTTGCGTCGTGGCATTTGTGTCCGGGTGTTTTCGAAAAAGATAATATTACTATTAATTCCAGCAATATTCATCAACGTAAAAAATATTGTAAGCGGCCACCTACAACTGACACGCGAAACGGAATACAAGCTTTTTAGTTTATCTACTACGTCAACGCCTGATTTTGTTTTGTTATAAAACGTTATAACTTCTGGCTTACGTTTGTCACCGGACGAAGGATCTATGATATCTTCATCGTGCATTGTTGATAACATAAGCACATTTTTATTTTTTTGTGGGACGTAGGAAACAAGTAAACATTCTTTTCCGTATCCAAAGATAGTACTATTTACTGGTCTTTGTTTTGTTTCCCTAAACAGTGGAGGAATTTCGCGTTTGTTTTTCCTCAAAGTACCGACCAATGTTGTCTGGAACTCTTTTTCTAGCAAGTCTTTCGCAAGTGGAATCGATACAAAAAAATTGTCGCATGTAACATTTCGCCATGTTTTTTTTATCGGCTCAACCAACCTCTTTACTAAAGCAACAGAAGAATTGTCTTTTTGATAAGGCCCATCTGGTTGTTTACCTACGTAGATTTCCATCTTAGCCGTATACCAAACTTCAGCATCGGCAAGCGAGTAAATCTTTATGCCGTATTTCGCTGGTTTACTCGGTATATATTGCCTGAAGCTGCATTTTCCACGAAACGCTTCCAACATCTCGTCAATTGTTGTTAGTGGTCCTAATTCATAGCTAGTCATACACTTTTGCACAAAGTCTTCAAAAACCTCCCTAATTGGCGCTAACTTGTCAATTCCTTTCCTTTCTTCTCTGGTACCGATATCGTCAAATCGCAGTGCTCTTAGCAAAAACTGAAAGCGGTTTTTAGACATAACATTTCGAAAAATTTGCGGTCCATGTACACTCCATAAGTCGTCTAAATTCATGTGGGAAGCTTTCCAAGTTCCAGCCAAATACAGGAGCGCGAAAAGGGCTTTTAGCTCTTCTATGTCTGTGTCCAGAGCATTTCTAGGTCGAGTAATTTTTTCACGAATTTTTGATACATAGGTATTAGTATAAGACACAATTTTAGCAATTATGTCATCAGAAAAAAATACACTCCAGCATTCTGCAATGGACTTTGCATTTCTGGCAGTACCTTTTACACCAGATCGCGTTTTCACTTTATTACGGACAGGAATTTTTTTACATTTTCTTTCAAAGTGGACATTCCATAAAGTTTCTCCATCCTTACCTAAATGAGAAAAAGTATTAGTATTTTTGGACTAAAGGCAACGAAATGTGTTATTTTACTTACCCACATAAATAGGCCCACGTTTTGTAGATGTAGAGGCATTGCCTTCATTTTCTTCACTCTCTTCGTCTGCCGAAGTTTCAGTGTCATAGTTTTCAGTCTGTATCTCAACTTTATCTATCTCATCATCGTCACTGTCATCTAATGGTTCCAAAATTATATCGGGTTCATCTTCCAATTCCTCATACCACTTTAGCAATTGTTGTTCTTGTCGCGGATCCATTGTGTCTATAATATTATAATATTATTTTATTTTGATAATTCTAAAAGCGAATATACACGGAACATGTAACCAGACATACAGAAACACTGTTTACTTACTTATAAGTTATAGTTCTTTCAAGATACTAGTGGACACTTTGTAACTGCACTGACCAAAACTCTTACACGCCTGCCTGCACTATGAGGAGCGCGCTCACTGCATCAACACGCTCGGGCAAATACTTCTCTAGAACTAACCACCAACCAACAAATTTGTGAAAACCCCTGCACCCTTCTTCCTAAAGCCATAAACGAGGCATTCCTGAGCGCTCAAGGCTGCAAGTACAGTGCCATCAAAACTACAGCACAATAAGAAGAAACTGTGAGCGATTCGCTCATAGCGCAGGTTATGGAGGGTTAAAAACATGTTTTTAACGTGAAGAAAGCAGCACAGTATACGTGTGGTGTGAAAGTGAGTATTTTCTGGTGCAGATCAATAAATATCTGTAAGAGCTGAACTATAAATTAAATAATTTGTTTTTCTCAGCCAACCCTTATTATATATTTTAATGACTATACTGTACTTTTGAAATGTGAAATACGTTTTGAAGATTGCGAAATATAGTACGTAAAGCCCGGGACAAGTTACATATGCAACCCATTAATATACTGCCAGACAGACTACATAACAATTCGATACTAATCATTAATTATTTGTATATCTTGTTGTACATTTTCACGTAATAATTAATTAATGGAATACGTTTCAACAAGCAACAACGGCTACTGCAGCATACAAATTTCACCCTTTTTTTCACAAAGGGCTTTGAAATTGTGTATTAAAATTGAACAGCATATGTACGTTACACAAAGTTATAATGTATTAAAACGCTAATTTTCAAATATAATTATTACTAAAATTAATACTAAACTATGTCGAAAAGGAAATGTGAAGTTCTTAATTAGCTTCTTACAATGTTGCCCCTATTCTAGAATATATCGTATTGTTTAAACAGATATGAATATAAATAAGATATAATAATTAACAGAAATTTAATAATTACTTAACTTAACCGCTTTACCTCAAAGATTTTACAAATTCGAAAAAATACTTAACCACAGTTTATAACAAAACTAGCAGATCATTTAGAAAGTAAATAAATGCGCGGTTCATCAATCCATCATGTTCACAAGATTTCTATTTCCAAACAAAATTAAGTCCATTTGTCGAATTCGAGCAGCGATTTAAGTGATGAGCCAACGCGATACAAGTGGATGAACCAACCCGTAAAAATTTTTTGTGTTTCGCTGAGAAGTAGATAGATGAATGTAATCAATTCCCGCCGGGTGGGAATAAATGAAAATTACACAAAAGATCACAGTCGATTCAGACTTAAATCAGCTCGACTCATTTTCACGATAATCAGTTTGTTCAACACAAGAGCTTTGGGAGAATAAATATACGGGAACGAGCTAAGTTAAGAGAGGTGACATTTATTTTCTGAGTATGCATGAATGTGTGCTAAACTCAATGTGAAGTTGGAATGTTACGGATTAAGATTTATGAAGGAATTTAGTTTCTGAGGATAATAGTAGATACTGTATTTATGTTCATAAATAATTACTATGTGCTTCTTCGAGTGCCTTGACCGTTATCGGTCGTTGGCGATCATGTTGGCTGTCGTATTTGCTATTTTTATTTTGTCAACTGCAGCTCTGAAAAGTTGTACTGTGGATTGTCCGTACCACTGTCTTAAGTTTTTTAACAATGAGGTTCTTATTCTACCAGGGCCTCTTTTGCTGTCTAATTTCCCTTGTATTATCAGATGTAGTATATCATATTTTTCTTGATGTCTCATAATATGACCGAAATATTCCAGTTTCCTTCTCTTTACGGTTTTAGCGACCTCAATTTCTTTGTTAGTTCTTCTTAGTACTTCATCATTCGTGATTCTATCTGTCCAAGCAATTCTGAGCAGTTGTCGGTATGGCTACATCTCAAAAGCTTTTCACCATTTAAATAATACTTCTGTTACTGTCCAGCTCTCTGCTCCATAATACAGCACTGAGAAAACGTATGCTCTAACCATTCGCATTCGAAGGGTTAAGTTTATATTATGACTACAAAGGGTTTTCTTCATACGTAGGAATACACTTCGGGCACATTAAATGCGTCTTTTTTCCTCTATGGAGGGTCCCATTCTTCATTTATATTGCATCCCAAATATATTGCTTTTTGTACTTTTTCCAGCTGTACGCCGTTTATTTGAATGTCGTTGTTCTGTAGTAATTTGTTCTTACTTATTATCATATGTTTAGTTTTTGATGTATTAAGCTTCAGCCCATATTCTTTGCATGTTCTAGCGATCCGTTGCATAAGAGCCTGTAGATCTTCGTTGCTGCTTGCGAGAATCAGGGTGTCATCGGCATATCTAATATTGTTTATCGTCTTCCCATTTACTAAGATTCCGTCTTTTACATCGTGTAATACTTCCTTAAATTGTTCTTCAGAGTACAAATTGAAAAGGAGTGGCGACAATATACAAACCTGACGTACGCCTCTTTTTATGTCTACTGCTTCTGTTAGTTGTTGTCCTACTCTAACTGTGGCTGTTTGGTGCTAATATAGGTTACCAATGATGCGTAAAGCTTTATCATCAATTCCTGTTGTTTCGAGAATTTGAAGTATATTATCGTGTCGTACCTTGTCGTAAGCCTTTTCAAAGTCGATTAGGCATATATGCACATCACAGTTGACATCTCTGCAAGGTTGGATCAGCACTTGCACTCCAAAGAGGGCTTCCCGTGTCCCCAGTCAACTTCGAAATCCGAATTGAGATCCACTTAAAGTGTCCTCTATTCTTTGATATATTCTAGCATGTGTGACCCGTAAAAATATTTTTAGAAGGTGACTCATGAGACTTATGGTGCGATATTCTTTATACTTAGTAGCTCTATTTTTCTTTGGTATGGTAATAAAAGTAGATTGTAACTATTCTGTTGGCAGTATTCCTGTATTATATATTTCATTGAATAAGTTTCTTGACATTGTCACTCCCATTTCCCCAAGCATTTTTAGTACTTCACTTTTTAGTCCATCTGGTCCAGGTGCTTTGCCACTCTTTGTTACGTTTATTGCTCTTTCCACCTCGTCCTTTGTAATTTCTGGCCCAGTTCTTAAGTTACTCATATTGTGTCCTATATTTCTATCATCTTTAAATAGTTCTAAAATGTATTTTTTCCATAATTCTAATTTTTGGTTTTCTTCCGTTATAAGCATTCCTTCATCATTCTCTAGCCGATTGTTGTTTATATTTACTTTTAATCCCGATACCTCTTTAAGTTTTTTATGAAGGTTAAACATATCATGCTTTTTATCGTATTCTTCTATTTCTGAACATTGCCTGTTGTACCATTCTGCTTCCGTTTGTCTTATTTTTCTTCTAATTTCTTTGTCTAGTCTGTTGTATTCTGTTTGGTTTCGATTTTTGTATTTTGTTCTCTCATCCATGAGAGCTAAAATTTCTTCTATCATCCATCTTTGTTTCTTATCTTGTCTTTCTTCTTTGAATATTGTTTCTTGTACATTAAGGATTATATCTATTATCTGTTTCACCTGTGTTTTTATGTCTTCTTCTTGGTCATTTTACCTGTTGAGTTTATCTTCTATTTGTTGTGTAGCGCTTCTGCATAATTCTTGGTCTTTCAATTTTTCTCTGTTCAATCTTGATGGTCAATTTGGTTTATTCTGAATTTTCTTGAACCGTAGTCTAATTTGAGCCAACAGTAAACGAATTGTTGGTACATCTGTCCCGGGATATGATCTAACAGATTTTATGGTATTTCTAAATCTTCTATTTATTGTTATGTAATCAATTTGATTACGAACAATCTTTTCCCGTGAGTCAGCTGGAGATTTCCAAGTATAAAGGCGCCTTTTCGGTAGTTTAAAGTATGTATTGGTGATTACTAAATCTTTATTTATACAGAATCGTGCAATTAAATTTCCTCTGTCATTACGGGTTCCCAGACCGTATTCTCCTATAATATCTTATCTTCTTGTTTTCCTTGTTACTATGTTACGTATACTTTAATTTTTAGTAATAAACGAGCTGCTAGGAATTTTTTATGTTTTAAGTTGGTAAATATTTGTAACTTTATGTTAAGTTGGCATTATATGCAATGATGCGCATGTTCAGCTAGACCGAGCGTGAGTAGGCAGTTTTTAAGAAAGGTTTTGACTGACCCCTGTATTCAGACGCCGATGCCATGAGGGTGAACAATAAAGAGTTTTCAATAGTTGCTTCATTCTTTTTGTAACTACGAGAAAATACCCAACATTTTTGGTCCTTCGATCCCAATATTTGATGAACCAGCGACCTAAGGAGTATCCAAGAACTTAGAACATGAAGATTTCCAGGAAGCTGTGAAAATTACACCGCAAGATATTATACCAGCACCGCATTGTTTTCGCACACCGCAGACTCTCGCCAGCATCGCACCTGGAGAACTTACACCGCAGTATTTTTCCACAAGTAAGTCCAGATTCCTTTTTCCAATTCCTTTATACATACCGCATTTTAGATTCTTTTTGTGTCATGGCAAACGATTTAAAACATTTACGTATTAAACGGGGCGTTCTC
Source organism: Limonius californicus (assembly GCA_014611495.1). NCBI lineage: Eukaryota > Metazoa > Arthropoda > Insecta > Coleoptera > Elateridae > Limonius > Limonius californicus. The sequence goes on along the minus strand of JABXWE010005835.1, from coordinate 837 downwards.
AAAGCACAGTTAACTCGTTTTGATAATTTTTTACAAAATTATACCAAAGAAACTGATTATGATTCCTTAGTTGCTAGACTCGATAAAACAGAACCGTTATGGAATGAATTTGATCACGTTCAAAGTTCCATTGAAATTTTAAACGAAGAAGAATTGCAAGACATTGAACGCGAATCGTTTGAAAACATTTATTTCAGTGTAATAAGCAGAGGCAAAAAATTACTAGCTGCAGCTAATGTCAGTAACGATCCACCAGCAGCAAATAATTCTAATTGTACCGCAGATAACGCAATTTATAACGTAAGATTGCCAGTTTTGGATTTGCCGTCTTTTTCAGGAAATTACGACCAGTGGGTTCAATTTTCGGAAACTTTTAATGCTGTTATACATAACAATCAATCTTTAAGCAATATTCAAAAATTTTATTATTTACAGTCAGTTTTAAGAGATGAAGCCGCTAAGGTCATCCAGTCTTTAGATATTACAGATGAAAATTATAGCATTGCTTGGAATTTATTGAGAGAACGATTTGAAAATAAAAAATTAATTGTGCATAACCATATGAAAGGTCTTTTTGATCTTCCGATCTTGACTTACGAAACTCATTCAGGTTTACGCAATTTTCTGGACAGTTTAAATAAGCATTTCCGCGCATTAAAGGCATTGGGCCAACCTGTTGACCATTGGGATACAATCATAATACATTTATGTATTTCAAAATTCGATGAAACAACACGACGTGATTGGGAGGCATTATGTTCAAAAAATAAGGATCTGCCTAATTTTGGTGAATTTACCACATTTTTATCAGATAGATGTCAACTGCTTGAAGCGCTA
>JABXWE010005834.1:0-24988 GCA_014611495.1 Limonius californicus | reverse complement strand
AGAGAGAGAGAGAAATATTTCTGAAATAGAGTCATGGTCGTTTTTCAATAATAATGTTTTAAATGAGTTTGTAGTCTTTTTAAAAAGTTAAGTACATATCACGTAATCATTACTTTACTGTTCTGAAAAATATTTATAACCTTTTGAACGTCCTATAAAGAAGTAGAAGTATTCACGAAATGATTCAGCAAAAATACTGTTATCTAATTCAATACTAGGTTATCATATTCAGAGAATCTTGATTTCTAAAGACCGCTCCTAAAGTCGCACTTGTAGGTATTTATTTTGTATACGAATGATGGTAATCTTGAAACTCATATCGATTCGCATAACAGAAAAGTTATAAACTTAAGGATATCTTAAACCGACCTGGCTATCAAAAATTAAATGTACAAACTGTGTTCACATTTGAACGCGAATGTTTAAATTGAAACCTTCTCTGAAAGCAATTTCAAATTAATTAACGGTTAGCTGTGACTTTTGATAATTTGTCCATGGCAATTGTTTCGCTGTATTATATACCTATTTCCATTTTTTACGATTTTTGTAAAGGCCTAACTCAACAACAATGCACAGAATCGAATCGTTCAACTTTTGGTAATGAAGCACCATCAGAAAAGACTGTTTATAATTGGTTTGCAGAATTTCGTCGTGGTCGTGCGTCCGACAGTAATGAATTTCGTGAAGGTCGACCAAAATCGGTTGTTATTCCAAAAATCATCGATGCTGTGCGCAACATGATTGAAGAAGATCGGCATGCGACTTACAATGAGATAGAAGCATTCTTAGGCATATCGAAGACTGCAGGACATTCGATTTTGCATGAACATTTAGGTGTAAAAAGATTTGTCTCCGATGGATTCCGCATAAATAGACCCAAGCTCAAAATAAGACTCGTGTTAATTGGTGTAAGGAAATGCACAAAAAATTCAACCGAGGAACTGCAAAATCCGTATACAATATCGTAAGAGGTGACGAAACTTGGATATATTCGTATGAACCGGAAACCAAGCAACAATCCACTGTTTGGGTGTTCCAAGATGAACCGAATCCACAAAAGTTGTTCGTTCACGAAGCACTTCCAAGAAAATGATCGCTTGTTTCTTCGTTTGCACTGGACATGTCGTATAACCAGTCCTTTAGAAGATCGAAGAATAGTTAACGCTGAATGGTGTACAATTTGTTTGCCAGAAGTCATCGACGAAATCAGGAAAAACAACCGAAAACGTCGCATCATTCTTCATCATGACACAGCACGTCAAATAGTTGATTATTTGAAGGGGAAAAACATCGAATTAATGTTTTATTGCCCGTATTCGCCTGATTTATCGCCTAACGACTTCTTTGTGTTCCCGAATGTCAAACAAAAATGCGTGGATAGCGATTTTCATCACCTCAAGAAGCTGTTAAAGCCTTTAAAAAACAATGTTTTTGAGACATCAACTTCAGAGTGGAAAAAATTTTTCGAGAATTGGTTTGAACGCATGTAAAAGTGTATAAATCGCAAATATTTTGAAAAGCAATAAAACAGTTTGTTCCAAAAAAAATTGTTTCTTTCCTAGGTTTTGTAAAAACTTAAAAGGCTGCCCTGGTAGTTTGTAATAAGTTAGAAACATTTCACTAAATTGAGTATAAGTACTCATCACAAACGTAGGTTGAATTTACCGTATTTTTGCACTACCTTTGGAGATTTTTTATCATCAGTTCTTATGATTTTTTCAATAATTTACTGCCTTATATCAATCTTGGATATTTTACCTACTAGCTTGAAAAAGCGTCTATTAACGTAGATACTGTGACAATAGAAAAACGATAATTTATGTTTATATTGAGCCACTTTCGTAGCCCCTTAACTGTTAACAGCCCTCCTTTAAATTCATTTGAAATTAAACGACAGGGTTGCACATATAAAGTAGGATATCACATAGCACATTAAAAATTTAGTGGTAGATTCGTTCATAACAACGTTAATTCACGTTCTTTGTATGGTTGAAATAAATGATAATTGGGTTCTGTGGTAGTTATGTCTCTTTGCATTTAAAATGAGAGAACTCTTAATTCTATCTTGCCATAAGACTAACTTATGTAATCGTGATCCCGAGGGCTGAAGATTTTGTCCGAGTTAGTTGTTTATCAACAGGCAGTGGATTGGTATGGCCGCACTAAGCCAACTAGAGGTTGAACTGTCCAAATCGATCCGATCATAGTGATATAATGGAGAACATTGTTTTTCGAGTACAGTAGAACCTTCTCTGTTTGGGGCTCAGACCCCTAAAGTTGCAGATGTGTCGCTCCCTTCTCAAACTGTACATCTTAATTATGTTCATTTGTCGTTGCTACCCCTCCCCTACACTTAATGATTTATAATCCTAATGGCCTCTCCTAGAATTCGTTGTTTACATCGGTGAGATATTTGATGTCTACGCCCTTGGTTTTTTATTCCATTTAAGTGATATTGTCATAAATTTAGAAGCTTCATAGGTATAATAATAATAACATCATTAGGAAGCTATGTGTGGTATTGATCGAATAAGAATTTGGGATTTTACCGAAAACATCTGGTGTAAAACTCAGCCCATCCAAAAAATGATTTTTATACCGCGTGGCCATAAATATCTGTTATCACGTTACCTTTGGAATCAACATCGCTTATTAAAAGTGATGAATCCAACTAAACTAAACTGACATTCCTATCTATCAAAATTATGACAGATTGCAATAAGTAATGGAGTAAGAACAGGATATTTTTATAATCGCGTCGTATTTTAGAAATGGTGTCAATAATGATAATGAGCGGGTATATTCCATGGAAGCATGTGTTGAAGAATTTAGAGCCCAGTTTCCCTACCACCATGATGACCATGTTCTGCGACAGAAAATTAATAGGACTGTTTGCACGTTTTCGACAATCCGGTAGCGTTACAAAAAGAAAAGGTTCAGGTAGGCCCCAAATTAACCAAGAAATTGTGGATGACATTCAGGAAAGAATTACTGAAAACCCCCGCATTTCGACACGAAAATTGTCAGCTGAAGCAGAAGTACCTAGAACTACTTGCCAGAAGATATTAAAATTTAAATTAAAATTACATCCGTATAAAATTTCTTTATTTCAGCAATTACATGTTCAGAATTTGGCAACACGTCTAAATTATTGTCAATGGTTCCAGCAAACATTTAATGATCAGTTACTGGATAGAACCTTTTTCAGCGACGAAGCCTGGTGTACCTTATCTGGATATGTAAATTCTCAGAATTTTCGCTTTTGGAGTGCCGAGAACCCGTAACAGTATGTGGAAACACTGCTTCATCCTGAAAAACTTGGTATTTGGCTAGCTGTATCCAGAAGACGACTGATTAGGCCTATGTTTTTTAATAATACAATTAATGGAAGACGCTACCGGGAAGAAATTTTAGCAAATTTCTTTGACGAACTTGATGACGATGAAAAAAATTACGGCTGTTTCCAACACGATGGCGCAACGGCGCATACAACCAAAGAAAATTTGGAGTTTATAAGGCAAACGTTTGGCAATAGAATTATTAGTAGTTTCCCAGCACGTTCACTTGATCTTACGCCCTGTGATTTTTCAATTTTCGCGTACATTAAAGATAACGTTTTTAAAAGGCAAATTAACAATCTAGAGGAGCTGAGGGAAGCCATCGTCAATTGTTGCAATAATATTGATCAACAAATGTTGCAGAATATTTTTGAAAACAAAAAGAGGCGAGTTTAGCTTTGCATTGCAGAAAATGGTCATCATTTTCAACATTTGTTATAAAATACCTAAAAAAATAAAAACCAAAAATTACCTTGCGTTTTATTACATTACATACTAGATAATTATTGTAATTGAAATATACGATACTTAGTGCTAACCAACATTTATAAGTAGCTAATTCCATGGCTACCAGGATCACAGATATTTATGGCCACCCGGTATAATAATAATGCCTTTCTGTGCGTATGTGTGCTTCCCTGTCTTCCCGGTACTCTATAAAGCGGCTGGTCGAATCGCGATAATAAGCTTTTGAAAAGACATCCACAATTGGAAGCCTATTTTAATATATTTATATGGCTTTTTTTCGCATAACTTTATGAGTGATTATTAAATACTATTGAGAACCTTAACATATATTTACGAGTATTTGTCGGCCTTTATAGTGTTAAAACTATGTCTTTAAAATTTAAACTTCAACTTCAAAAATGACGTAAATTTGAAGTATTTAATAGCATTCAGCCGACAGAACTATAGTAGAGTAGAAATAATTAGAAAAGAGCCTGTCCCGTGACGTCACCATAATGCGCATATGGAAAAACCAGTGGGGCAATCAAAGATATTTGCAAGGGAAAATAGTTGTGTAATAAACGAAAATATTGAGTTAAATATTTCAAATTAGTTTTAAGAAAATATATAACACCCATAATAAATAACAATATTGCTTCTACTTGTTAATACACATAAAACCTAACAATAACATTTCATTAAAAAATTATATAATGCATTTGCAATTACGAGAAGTGTTCAATTGAAACCCATGTTTGCTTTATAAAAGATGTATTCAACAATTTAGTTGCAAATAATTCCCGTCACAGTTAAGGCACATATCCCATTGTTTTACTAACCGACGTATACCTTGCTCGTAGAATTCTTGTAGCTATTGATTGAAGAAGTCTTCCACAGCTATCTGTACTTCTGCGTCAGACTCAAAATGCCGACCTTTTAACGCCTTTTTCGGCGGTTCAAAAATATGGAAATTGCAAGGCGATAGATCCGGACTATAGGGTGAATGCTCTAAAATCCTCCATTTCTTTCGTTGAAGAATGTCTTTTACATGAGGCCTAGCATTGTCGTTCAGTAAAATTACCCCACGCGTAAGTTTTCATGGACGTTTCCGTCTTATTGCTTGATGAAGCTTGTTCAAAGTTTCAATGTACAGATTTGCATTGACATTTACTCCAGGTTACTCAATCAACAAGGGTCCTTCATCGTCGAAAAAAAAAATGTTAACATCAGCTTGCCTGCAGAAGGTTGTGCTTTAAACTTCTTCGGTGGTGCTGAACTTGAATGTTTCCACTGCATTGACAATAACTTACTCGATGGCTCGTAGTAATGGCACCAAGTTTCGTCACCAGCAACTATTGACCGAAGAAAGTCATCACTATTTTGCCTATAGTCTGTGAGATGTTGCAAAGGTAAGCCCATTCGCAAGCATTTTTGTTCATTAGAGATGAGACGAGGAATCCATTGCGAACAAACTTTGCTGTAACCCAGATTACGAACAATACTATGGATATATCCTACACTCGCACCAACAATTTCTGAAATTTCTCTAATTGAAATTCGACGATATTCACTAATAAGGCCTTCCACACATGTACACAGTACACCGTGCACCTGGTTGTGGCTCATCCATAGTCCCCTCTTTTCCATTCTTAGATTTTCGGCAGCATTCCTTTACAGTTGGGTACTTCATACATGCATTTCCATACACTGCTTGCATTCGCGTATGAATCTGCAATGGCTGCACACCATCAGCGCATAAAAATTGTAGGATCGTAGGCTGATCAAACTTAGTCGGATTATAAATTATAAAGATGTAAACATTATAAATATTTTTAACTGTCGTACATTAACAATTGACAGTTTACACTTTACACATTTTATTAGGTTACTTATTTAATTAATTGATTTCAACAAAAGTCATTACAATTCCATTGCACATTAAACATGACAGTGAAGCATAAAATGTTCGTATTAGAATCTTATTTTCTCTACGACTATAATATAATGTATTCGTTACATATACCTTTTTAGTTGAAGAATGATAGATATTCTCCATTGCCGTTGGATTCTGTAAAAAACGGTGGGATAATGAATCAGAATCCAATGGGCGTGGCATGTTAGCGCTTGGATCTCCCACTTGTTTTTGAAGTAACTGTCAAAAACAGTTTTAAATTTTCGTATTCGTAAAAACAGTAAGAACTAGGTATGAATCATTCAGACAGCGAAAACGCTGAGATGTGTTTGCCACCAGAAATAACGGAAACCGCGAAAACGACATGTAATTTACTGCCGAAGAAATCTCAGAAACAGTACACACGGCATAAAATCGTTGTGGCTAGTGAACCGATATACGTTCATCTAAAGCAAAATTTTTATAATACTGATTCAGACCAAAAATGGTAACTTCCTATGAAATAGTCGTAGAGAAAGTATAGTCTCCTACTCGTGTAGAATAGCTATTATTCACTCGGATGATTCTGAATTCAGAATTTTCATCCTCTTGAATAATAGCTGTCATTCTACACTCGTTGAAGAATATACTATTATAATAACTTGACCATTTTAATAATGATAATTAAATTTATGTGCTGTTTAGTAGAAATTAATGAAGTAGGCGACATAAATTTTGCATAAACTATGGCCAGGTTTGGTAGTTATCACTCGGTATATATATATAACATTTTTTATTACGAAAGGTCGGCCGCTCGTGTTCAATAAATTTGTATAAAAAGAAACCGTTCTGTTAATGTTAGTTTGGAATTCAGCAAAAATATCTAAATATCGTATGAATGAGTATATGTAACAGCTAAGAACTCTTCAAAATTAGAAGTATAACAAGTTATTTTACAGAAATAGCAGAAAAAAATCAAATTAAGTTACATTTATGCTTTTTGGTATTCTCAACTCTCTCAACACATAAGAAAAATGATTTCCACCAATCTAACAATTTATGAAGTGAAGATATTAATATTGTAAGAAAAATTAGGCTTGTTTGCTAACTCTCGGTTGTTTTATTGCTTTCTGAAGTTTAATTGCTGCCATGGAGATTTAATATAAGAGGCGCTCGAATTAGTGTTGGAATTCTTATATCTGCGGCGGAAACTAATTTATTTCTTATTGTTTCTTAAATAGAATATAAGAATCGACAGGAGTATCCATGCCATATAATATAAAAGCAATAAGGAAATAATAAAGAAATATAGAAGACTAACGCAATAGTCAAAGTATTAGTAGTAGCATTAATTATTTTAAACAAATAAAAATAATGAAAGGAGTTTATTTTACATAGGGTAAGGATAATCAGTTTGGAGTAAAAATTGACCTCACAACTCTTCGTATTCAACAGATTAAAACTCTGTTATCATTAATTCTTTCCAATTATTAAGTTTTTGGTAAATATTTCACGTAGGATAAAACAAGATATAGCTATTACAAATTGACTTACAATAGTGCTATTTTTAAATAAGTTATTTGCCAGATCAAGATATATTTATGCTATACATTTTTCCCACTCTGTATATGGTCAAATGCACGTGTCTTGAGCAGGAGATTAGTCTAATTCTTTGAACGATGAAGAGAAGTTTCACTACATGGGATTGCATCATTCCAGATGGTCATGTGAGAACAGGGACCGTTTGCTTAACGAGTCCCCCGAAATGCAGCCGGTTGCATGTTTGCGACTACGGTGCTGCATCTATTCTATTACTGAATATATTTTACATAACACAGTTAAAGTATGTCTGTTAACTGCAATACAACATCTGTTGCGGCGGCTTAGACCTTATACTATCTATGGGTGATTAGATAAATTTTAGTCACTACCCTCAAGTAAGCAGAATACGTCTTGTGAAAAGTTTTGACATAAAATTAATGTACATATTTCTTCTGCCAAGATTATAGAGGGCTGCTTCTTCGCACTGACACCCAGCTTACCCCGGCTCAGTACATTTCGTCCTATTCACAGGTCTAACATGCCCCATCCTTGAAAAACCCCATCCCCCAGACACCACAAACATCCTGGGAAAGTGCAGTGCTCAGGATTCGAACCTGAGCGACTTTGGTAGAATAACTCCGAATCCAAGCGCTGCGACCATTACTCTACCGCGGTCCCCTTGCTATAGGCTTATGTTATTGAGACTTCCAGCGTGTAATATGTTGCGATTTGAAATATACCGTGAAACATTGACTTTACAATAATAGTCTTTATAACTTTAATGGGTTAGTAATTAAAAATGTATGCATTAATATTGTGCACACGGTTTTCAGTATTAACTTTCTATTGGTAAAATTGCACTTTTTAGGCCAATAGTGCATCTTGAAGAGGATGAAGAATTAAACAACATGGTTGTTTATTTTGCTTATAGTTATAGATTCTTACAACGTAAATAGATTGGGTTTCATTTTTGTAGGATTGACTGAAATGCCCCGTTTATTAAACTCCTTACAAATTTAGTAACTGTGATCTACAGTGGTTTGGGCCACTTACTTGATCACTGCTTTGTTTTAGCTTGACCGTGTCTGGCGAATGTTCTACGAGTAGCGTTAACTTTTGATATGTTTGATTTGAATACATGGAATAGCAGTGGTCCTAGTGGATCTTCATTTTCAAAGCTTTTTATTTGAGATGTTGATGAATTTACTTTTGCGGCAATCATTCTTAGAGTAGAATGAAGATTATTGCCTTGATTATTGTCTCGATATTTTGAAACAAAGCAGTTTGTTCTCAAAGCGCTCAATTTACACATTATCGCGAAATCTTACGCTACATATATTTCTTCTTCTTCTTCAGACTTTTAGATCCATTCGTGGATACAGTTCTCCCCTTTAATTTTCCATGTTTCTCTTCCTCTTGCTGTTCGCGTCCATCGTTTTCTCGCTATTTGTGGTATGTCGTCGCTCCACATAGCAGGTGGGCGGCCTCACGCTGCGCTTGTGCATTCTTGGTCTCCAGTTGAGTACTTTTCCGGATCATCTAGCTCTTCCCTGTCTTACCACATGTCCAGCCCAACCCCATTTCAGTTTTGCTGCTCTCTCAGCTACATCTTCCAGTCCTGTTCTTTTTCTGATTTCTGCGTTTCTTGACTTGTCTTTCATTGTGATGCCTTACATTCTCCTTTCCAAGCTTCTCTGTGCTATTTGTAGTCTTAGAATATTTCTTTTAGTAAAAACCATCGCCTCAATTCAATACTTTAATACTGGAAGTACACAGATGTAAGAAACTTTTGCTATGGATTTTAAGTTGTATTTCGACGATTTGAGCATGGAAGCAAGTTTTCCAAATGCTGACCAAGCTAATTTAATACGTCTTTTAATCTCGATCTCTTGATTTTCTTTTCGCATTTTTAAAGTATGCCCGAGATATATGTAGGATTCGATATTGTCCAACTTTTCTCCATCTAATTCAATTTCTCTATCAGTAGGAGTGTCAGGCATGATCTTAGTTTTTTGTATGTTCATTTTTATGTTCTATCTTTTTTGATTCTATATTGAGCTTCTTTATGGTCATTTCTATTTCCTTCATGCTTTTGGCTAGTAATACTATGTCGTCTGCGTATCTAAAATTTGTTATATTTTCATATTTATATAGGGTTGGGCAAACGTACGGAACAATACAAATATCGTTACTACAACAACCGCGATTTCGACAAAATTGTATGCATGAAGGCTCCGATATATAGCTGATACAATGATGATATTGACGATACGACTTCCGATTTAGCCGGAAATAATATAAACTTTTTTGTAAATACAATACCCTGTATATTTTGAAATATATCAATAGAACTTTTTTTTGCGAGTTCCGTGATGTCAAATTTTATTTTTAATAATTCCTGAGATATTGAACAAAACACCCAACAATAATCCTTCGTAATTTGTTTTATTATGTAGCAGCAGAACATGACAACAAGCGATTGAAAAACACACAAACAAAAAACACAAAGAATGTCAATTGAGAAGATGCTCAAAATGATCACCATTCACTTCTTCTTCTTCTTCTTCACTTACATATCTTTCAGATATGTACATGCCAGGAATGCCTCTTATTCACTAACGAGTCTCAATTCTTCCAAATTATTCGTTCGTTCGGTATAAACTATACATTTTAAAAGTTAAAGGTGTACACGGTTGTATGTTTTATTGACCTTCAAAATGCCTTTGATAGGGTATGGCACAATAGACTTAGATATAAAATAATCAAACTAGGACTTCCAGACTATCTCATCGATGTCATAACATCGTTCATTACCGGTAGAACATTTGCTGTTAGGGTGCATGCTACATTGTCCACCAAAAGAAAAATTGAAGCGGGAGTACCGCAAGGTAGCGTACTCGGACCTACACTGTTCAACCTCTATGCCCATGATCTGGCAATCACGAATAATTCTACCTTAGCTATGTTTGCTGATGACACAGCAGTCATCACCCACAATGAAAAACTTGAGACAGCAGTTAACAGTCTTCAAAACGCACTAAATATGATATGAGTATGATTCGACAACTGGAAAGTCAAGATAAATGCAACAAAAAGCCAGGTAAAAGTATTCACTCTGAAACAAATCAAGAATCTTCCAAGCGTGAGAATAAATCAAAATATAATAGAATGGAATGCAAGGGATACAGCAGTCAAATACCTCGGAGTTTATCTTGACACCAGACTTGGTTGGGGTATTCACACTAATAAAAAACTAAGTGAATGTTATTCAAGACTCTCCTTATTATACCCGCTGATTAACAGAAAGTCTCACTTACATATTGAGTGCACAATGTTAATCTATAAATCAATATTACGACCCATTATAACGTACGCGTGTCCAGTGTGGTGCAACACATCCAAGACTCATTTAAAAAAAACTTACAAAAGTCTTACAAAATAAAATTTCTAGAATTGCAGTGAACGCACCATGGTTCGTAAGAAATGACCAAATTCATAGAGAACTCAACTTACCAACTGTGGAAGAATATATAAAAAAACTGTGTACCAAATTTTTTGCCAATGTAAATAATTGTCCTAGTGCAGTGTTTTACAACCTCGGCCAGATAAATCAACATCAAAGACTAAAAAGAAGACTCCCACAGGATCTACTGTGAACATTAATAAAAATCAATAACAATCAATCGGTGAATAATATCTAACAGGCTGTATAGCAAAATATTGAAACTTAATTTATTAAGAGGCATGCTGACCTCACTCTGTAGTATTAGTTTAAGAATTTGTATAACTGAGTCATGAATAGCAAAAGTATGCTGAACTGACTTGAATAAAATTAAAAAAAAATGTTCCCAAACAAAGCAATCGAATGGATTCAGATCCGGAGAACTGGTGGGTCATTCAATAAAAGCCTTACGCCCTATTTGGAAACATTTAGTTTAGCAAATGCTGATTATTTAGAGCGTAACGGGAAGGCGTTCCGTCCTGGCGAAATCGAGTATTATTTGTGAAATCCTCTTCTTTTTCAACAACAGGAACGAATTTGATTTTCTAAAAGTTTTCAAATACTTTTGAACTGTTAATCGAACATCAACGCAACACGGATCAAACAAAATTTGACAACTTTACAATATGTTTACGCTTCTCACATTATTTTGTGCTCATTAGCTGCTGGAGAACAATTATGAAATATTATTGTTCAATGTCTTTAGAATTATTAAGATTAAAGTCATAAAAGCTTATATTGTTGAACTCGCAAAAAAGAGTTCTATTGCTATCTCTTAAAATATACAGGTTATTCCGTTTAAAATAAAAAAGTTGATATCATTTCCGGCGAAACCTGTTTTAAAAATACCTTCATTGCATGCGCCATATATCGGAACCTTCATGTAGCAAATTTTGTTGAAATCGGGGTTGCTGTAGTGGACATATTTGTATCGTTCCGTACTTTTGCCCAACCCTGTATATTGTGGTTCTTTACGACGCATTTTCAAATCTAGATTTTATCATCTGAACTACTTGTTGGAGTATGTCAAGTACCTAACTTTTTCTAGTTGATCCATTCTTCACCATATGTTTTGTTATTGATTGAAGAACGCCAATATTGGTTTTGCATTTGTTTTTACCGAGTTATGGAAATCACATACTGTGGGTATATTAGAGACGCCTTAAGCGTCTGTTGAATGGAGAAAGCAGAAAAACCTTGTGGTTAATTGTGTTAATACTACATTGGCAATAAGCCGGCCTCGGTGGTCTAGTGGTTAGTGCATTTGCCTTTAGATCCGAGGGACGCGGGATTGAACCAGGCTGGGACGGCGAGATTTTTCTAGTGGGGTAAAATCTGAAAAGGCGCCTTCTGTCGGATAAGAAGTAAAGCCATAGGTTCCGTGCCACTGCGATGTGTGACACGTTAAAAATCATTACTGGAGTTGGAATTACCCCAAATAGGCAAAATTTTTAGTCAGGGTGTACAATGGGTCATATGGCCTAAGTGCATAGAGATGCTTGCAAAATCGCGTCCTAGATCTCGCTCTTTCAAATCATCATCATTATCACATTGGAAATAAGATAGTTCCAGGTTATTATTATGTTGGGGTGTCTTGCAATAATCGCGTTGTGTTCGTTGGGTGTTGTCAGGGTGATTTGCTCAGTAATAATTCCAGATAGGATGGACTACATACAGTTCTTGGTGTAACCACTTGCTTTAGGTGTTTTAATATTATTATTAGATGTTAGGGCTTTGGCCTCTATATGCCTTCCGTCACTTGGACCCTTAGTGGTTCTTTTGTAACTTATGAACCCTTTATTTGTTAGAGAAGTTGTAGGCTGTTGATGAACCTTATAATGTCTCTGGACTTCGAGTCCTTTATTTCGTTAGGTGTCATAGTTGCCTTTCCGAAAATGTTTGTCTGAGTCGACAGGCAGCATTGCATTCGCATAGAATGTGTTCTGCCGTTTCCGCTGCCTCGTTCCATATTTGGTCCTCAACTTTACCAATCTTAAAAAGATGGTATTTTAGTGTTGTGTGGCCTGTTAGTAGGCCAGTGATGGTTTTCAATTCCATCTTGCTGAGGGACAAAGCAAGTTTTGCTTTATTTTGCGAAACAGTGATGAACTGTTTTGCCTGACGTTGTCCTGGAATATTCTGCCAGTACGAGGGTTTCTGTTGTTCCTCCCATAGTTTGACCGCCTGTTTTATGTGGCTTTTCTGTATTACACAGCAAGGCTCAGGTCCAGTGAATGGCGTCGATGCTCCGCGCTTTGCGAGTTCGTCGGCCTTTTCGTTGCCTGGTACGCCCTCATGCCCTGGCACCCTCCACAAGGTGTTTGCCAGTTGTTTGAGGTTGTTCAGGCACTCGCAGACTAGTTTCGGCTGACAAATGGGGGCCTTTAAAGCCTTTATTGCTGCCTGGCTATCTGAGAGGATGTCAATTGTTACACCTTTATATTCCCACCTTAGGTTTATCTTTGTGCAAAGGTTTATGGCATAAACCTCAGCTTGAAAGATCGTAGTTACGGCACCGAGGGGTTCGGAAATGCGGCAACCGGGTCCGTAGACCCCCGCTGCAGTTCCTCCTCCTTCCATCTTCGAACCATCCGTATACTACTGGATACATCCTTTCTTAAAAGAAGGTTCTCCCGAGGATCACACTTCCCGGTCTGTGATGGTCACTCTAAAAGGTTGGTCGAAGTTGTATTCTATTGGCACAAAATCCGATACGGTGTAGGCCGTTCGGTCTAGGTGAGCGAGACTTAGAATACCTAAGTGGCCTGTCAGGTCTCCTGATTTGAATTTATTTGTCCTTGCAAGCGTGATCGCATGTAGCATTGCCTCCTGTTTCACCTGAAGGTGTAGGGGCGTCAGTCCTAACATTGTCTCTATTGCTGCAGTTGGACAGGCGCTCATTGCACCTGTTATACTCAGACAAGCGAGACGTTGTATCTTCTCTAGCTATAACTGAGTGGTGATCTGTTTTGTTTTTGGCCACCATACGACTGCTGCGTAGGTGACCATGAGTCTTATTATACCCATATATGACCAATGCATTATTGCTAGCCCCCAGTTTCTTCCTACCAGCCTACGGCATACTAAGGATGCTAGAACTGCCTTCCTCTGCAGTTTATCAATGTGTGAGTTCCACGTCAACTTCTGGTCTACTGTAACTCCTAAGTATTTGACTTCATTACTGACGTCTATAACCGCCCCTTCTAGCATGGGAGCTTTTAGGTTCAGCTTTAGGTGTATAGTTGCAGATTGTTTACGCCTCTGGTATAAATTTCATTTTCTGCATTTACTACTGGAATTGTTTCACTCTGTTTTAAGATGCTCTTGGCAGCTTTTCACATGCCCAAAGACCTTTGTTCTAGATCGTTCATTTATTTTTGTTCTGAATTGATTCTGAGTATGAACTGATGGATTGATTTTATAACTTATAAATTATTCTATGGCAGTTGTATGTTTTAAGTAAAAGTCTGAGAATAACGGATAAAGCCGGTGTACCACAAGGATCTATACTGGGTTTAACTGTTGTCAACATTTTTATTAATGACTTTACTATATCGATAAGTAGATACGCCGATGGCAATTCATGCTGATAATACAGCTCTAATAAATTATTCAGAATATAAATTTAATCGTCAATCAGTGGCAGAATGCTTTGAATTCTATTAACCTCTGGTTCCGTAAATGGCATATATGAATTAATACTAATTAATGTGCGAAACAAATATACGGTGAATATCCGGGAATTAAATAAGGTACATTTGCGAATTACTGACTGGCTGATTTAATTATAGAAATCAGACATAACACCGACTGAAAATACATCGTGTATGCTACCTTTCTACAGAATCCTCACCAATGTTCAAGCATTTATCGCAGTTTTTCTACACTCTCTTCGTAAAAAGCGTGCTTGGAAGTCCTGCCTTATATGTTTTTCAAGCTCGCGGTGGTCATCACATATTTTACCCAACAATTGATTATTCACCGACTGTTACAAAGAAAAATCATAAGGAGTCAAGTTTGGAGTGTAACACTATGGGCCGAGAACCTCCCAATTGTAATTTCATAAGCCCGGTCTTTTTGTTTTTTCATTCGTCCATACTACCCTCCACCTCGCGGAACCGTTTTCGCATTACTTCAGCGGGATACGGGAAACTTAACTAAGTGAAATACGGTCGCCTCAGCCGGAGTTCGATCGGACCGCATTTCACTGTGACCTTGACTGACAGCGCGTATTCGCACTGCGCCACTTCATAAGTCGGGTCTGGTTTGAAGTGTGTGTTATTGCGTTATAATGTAACAATCTTGCACCTTTTGTCAACCTGTCTCTTTGTTTCTGGCGAATGGTTTGGTATAGTTTTTACGGAGTGTGACAATAAATTGTAACTTGGAGTAGTTTCTAATCGGAATCTACATTTTTTGACTGGCACTGCACGCGTAATTGTGATGGTAAGGCTTACATAGGTCATGCCTATGTGCATGTTATTTGGCTGCAATGTACTGCGTAAACGTTCCTTTGCAGCCGGACATCTCTCTTACTTCCGTTAAGGTGTTCTCAAAATGACGTAAAAGTAAACAAATACAATAATGACTGGGACCCGAGTTACAGTACCCTAAAGTACCAAAAATTGTATCTAAACTTTTAGATAGAAGACTATATATCGCAAACAAGAAATAAGCAACTGTCCCACTAGGTTGTAATACTTTATTTTTCCCATAATATAAGTAGAGGAAGAACGAGAGTTCTGGAGCCTCCCGAGGTCACCCCCCACCAACCATTTTCAAGGTTAGTCTATTTTAATGTCATGGTCACTTGCGTCAAGGTCAGACCACTTTAAAATATTATGGTCAGGCTATTAATATATAATGTTAAGGTCAAACTTATTAATAGAAATAGAACACTGGCCATGATGTATAATAAAAAGTATTTATTTAAACAAATTTAAACGTATTAATAGAAATAAAACACATACCATGATGTATAATGATAAAAGTATTTATTTAAACAAATTTAAACTTATTAATAGAAATAAAACACGATGCGAAAAATATAGTAAATAAATGCGCTCTACAGGCATTTCAGAAGTAGCAAATTTGTTTTCAGTTACTTTCTGTTACATACGTTGGAAATGTATTGAAAATGAATAGGAAACAATGTTCTTGTCACTGTCACCCTTGGAGTGCTTCTGCTTAGCTGAGTCGTCCTGAAGCGATTTTCCGATAATGTTTGCTTCAGAGGTGGAATTGAATGGGAAACATTGTTCTTATCACTGTCACCCTTGGAATGCTTCTGCTTAGCGGAGTCGTCCTGAAGCGATTTTCCGATAATGCTTGCTTCAGAGGTGGAATTGAATGGGAAACATTGTTCTTATCACTGTCACCCTTGGAGTGCTTCTGCTTAGCGGAGTCGTCCTGAAGCGATTTTTGATAATGCTTGCTTCAGAGGCGGTATTTTCTAATGGTAATGGACGTACTGCTGGGATTTACCATCAGTATTTCTTGTTAACAGCCCCATGAGAAAATTCGTAATTTGTATGGGGTATAATCTCTGCCACACATGTTAATTTGATGATATTAAAATTTTAGAATTTTGATGATAGCAAAATTTTAGGAAGACATTAAAAATTTTTATTCATAATTTGGGAGTATAATCTTCTACGCTTCTATGCATGTTAATTTTGATGATAGCAAAAATTTAGAATTTTGATGATTGCAAGCAAAAAATTTAGGAAGACATTAAAAATTTTTATAAATATTGTTACAGAATTTAGTCAGTTTCATCAATATCCGAAAGTCTAGCAACGTCATTGTGTCCAATTTCTAAAATTACGGTGTCCCCATCAAAGAGATCCAAAATGTTACTTACTATTATATCTAATTCTGTGCATGGTTCTTCCAAAATTATTATCTCTTCTGGTTCCGCGATATAAAGTTTTCCGTGGTTATATGTAAATAACCCACACCTACCGTGAAAAAAATTTTTTAATATTATATTTAAATAATGCTCGCGGTCCGGGAAAATAAATGCGTATGTAGTACTAAGATGCGGTAGAAGATTATAGACGTTAGTCCAATTCTGATAATTTACACAACCATTAAAAATGCCGAAACAACCATAGTTTAAATAATAAAAAAAAAGCATTGTACTGTACTGTACTGTTTACTTGTAAGCTGTTAACTAATGAAATTAAAAAATGTTTAATCGTATTTATACAGTATATCGTCGATGTGCGCATGCGCAAACATTTTCCATTTTAGGCATTTTATGCAATTTTTCCCATCGTTGGACTGGCTCCGGTAGACCCCATTATTGTTGCTTGGGGGGCCTTGAAACTCCCTCACCCTCTCCCCTCACCCTCTCCCCTCACCGACCAGAAGCAGTTTGTCCATACGAAACCCCTCCATACGAAACCCCTCCATAACCGCCACCACCCCTCGGCTTGCGCATGCGCAGTTCGTGACCTACTTTCTCTTTTCAATAAAACTGAGAGACTGACCTACATAGTGCCACTTCACTTTAGTGTTTTAATATGAATTCTGCGCATGCGCAGTTCGTGAATTCAAGTGCTTCAAGTGCTTCAACTTCTAAGTGCGTTTCGTGCGGTAGTGGGTGTGTTCAACCGTCGAGGTCTTTTAGGTATGCTGCTGCAGATTCAAAACAGAAAAGGGTGTGTAACTTCTTTTCGTCCGCGGCCGATCCTAATTCATCTTCTGTTGCTAAAGGTAAAGTCAAAATTTTGTCTAATGTTGTAGTTAGACCTTCTAACGTAGGTGCTTCAGAAAATAGTTCTAATCCTGCTAAAATTGTGATTTCTTCGGAAGATGATTCTTGTTCATCTTCCGACGAAACTATTAGTATTGTTTATGTTTCTTCGGAGGAAGAAGAGATTGTGTCAACACATGTTGCGTTTGAAAGAATTGCTCCTATTCAAACGGAAAATGTCGTTGAGGAATCAGCGCATGCTGCATTTGAACGAATTGCTCCCGTTCAAATGGAAAATGTTGTTGAGGAATCCTTCGAAGAATCTGAGGCGCCTTTGTTACAGCGTCTCCTACAACATGGTGTTTCGGTTTTCAAAAATGATTTAGAAATTTCAGGGCCTGCAGCTGTAGGAAATGCTTCTTTAGCATATGGAGCTGGTGCGGAAGTGCTTCCTACGCCTGCAGGACAAAGTTCCTTTAAGCATTTCTCTATTTCGGGGAGTGGGGATGTTAGTCAATTTGCGGATTTGAACAATATCACACAGTACCTTGGGAAATGCTCAACCCCAGAATTTAATAACCTCTTGAGCCCAGTAACTCCTAGTGCTTGGGATAAAGCTGCGGAGCAACTCTATGAGGAAGCTGATGAGAGCGCTCCAGCCATAGACTTCTACTCTCCCGATCCTTTCCAACCTGAGGCCGAGGATGAGGTTGTCCCTATGCAGCAGGATCCCTCACTGTCCGACGTTGTGACACGCCTACAAGACGTATCCCTATTTGATCATGTGGCTAGATTAGATAGGGTTAATGACTCAGATTTTGACGCAATTGAAATATCGTTAAATGCATTATTCTCATCTCAATCTAATAACCCTGTTCCATCAAGTTCCGCTAATATTCCAAAAGTTTTAGATTGGGATAATGATGATGTATTTAATGAATTTAATGAATTTAATGAAAATATTATAAACACTCAAGTTTCCAGTCAAAATGTTGTTCCGCCTACATCTTCCCAATCCGACGACAATGAGGTTGGATCGTCGGGATGGGGAGATGATGATTACTTTTCAGAGGAGAATGTTGCCGTGCTGGATGGTTTCGCAAATCGTGCTGCTGAGATGGATGCCATAAGAACGGTTACGGAGGAGAAGGTTCGAACCACCAGGGCGAATTTAAATAGGACGCAGGCGCGTTACAACCGTGCTTGTAAAGTGCGTACGCGCCTGGAACAAGCCTTTGGTGCAGGAATGTTCAGGGGTAATGTTAAAGATTTTCAGGCCAGGATACGGCAGCTCAATGATCAAATTCTGATAGAAGTGACGGATTGCAACTACCTCGTTCGCAAGAAGCAGAATCTGATCATGGTGCTGCAAAAGCAGCGCGATTTGAGGAACCGCCTACCTCTCTGAAGGCTTTCTAATTTTCGACCCGTCCTTTACTAATCACAACACGTCCCACGATCCTTTCCTGGTTGGATGTTGTGCCCACGTACTCGACGTTCCAACCGTGTAATGCTGAGAGGCACTCTTTTCTGCGAAAGCTAAGAACCTTTGATTAAATTTTAAACCAGTAATGCATTACATTTGCCAAGTTTGCCAACAGGCCTTCTCCAGAGTTGACAACTTGATCCGCCATCGCCGTAAAGGTTGTCGACCTCAAACCAATGACCAATCGTCAGTCGGTAGGTTAAAAAGTTTATCATTAATAACGTATAAATAATAAAAGCATTAATAATTTCAGCCACTTCACGGGGTACCGCGATGGTTTCTTCTGGCAGTGCCCCAAAGAGGGCTAGAATGAGCCAAAAAAATCCCCAAGGTATAACTAATTATATTGTATGATCCTGTAATGTGTTATAATGCTATTTTTATATTCCAGCATTAATCAATTCATCGCCTACTCCTTCGACAGCTACTCCTTCGACATCTGCAACTACATATCCCCAAGGTATAACTAATTATATTGTATAATTTTGTAATGTGTTATAGTGCTATTTTACATTCCAGCATCTTCATCATCGTCTACTCCGTCGACATCTATTCCTTCAACGTCTACAACTACATACTGCATCGAGTGTGATGAGCATGTTCCACGACGATTTTATTCTGGACATGTTAGGAGCGCTCAGCACAAAAGGAGCTTTCAAAATCAAACAGATTATGCGGATGTCGTTGTCTTGCGATCAGCATTCAAGGCTCGTATAGTCACATATAAAATTAACTGTCAAAACGATGAAATAAATCTTCGTAAATTTATGGAGTCGATTAGTCAGAAAGTTGTGAAATTAATTCGAGCAAAATTACAGATATTTGTTAATATTAAAGTAAATGTTGAACTTTTCGGTCTTTTTGTTTTGGAATCTAAAAACATTAGAGATATCAAATCATTTAATACGCGAAATGAAGTTGTTACCTATGGTACCAATTTAAATGATTTATTTGATCGTTTTACAGACGTACTAGACTCGAAGCTGTCCGAGTTTCAGGAGAGGGATTCAGGATGGGCTCTGGAAAAAATTTTATTTTTGGAACTTAATATTAACAAATACAATCCTATAAGAGCTTCATCCTATATCCCTCTTCCTAAACAAATTTCGGATAAAAAAGCCGTCGTAAATATTCAAAATTCTGATCAATTGTGTTTTGCTTGGGCGATTGCGGCAGCTTTTGTTGAACCAAGTGGCTCTATTCATAGAACGTCTTCGTACGGGGATTGTTTAAACGTTGCGAACTATGCAGGTTTGCAATTCCCTATGAAACTTTCCCAAATTAGTAAATTTGAAAAGCAAAATAATATTTCGGTTAACGTTTATGGTTTGGAAGAAATTAGAATTGGCAATATTGTTAAGTATGAAGTAGTAGGCCCACTGTACTACACAAGTAATAAAAAACAAAAACATGCAAATTTGTTATTAATTGCGAACGATGTCGAGGCTCATTATTGTTGGATTAAAAATTTCTCTAGACTACTTTACTTTCGGCTCAAATTACTAATCGACATGGCGCAATACATTTTTGCGACGGCTGCTTGAATTATTTTTCAACTCAGGAGCAGCTTTTACAACATTCCCGTTATGATTGCAATTATGTATATACAAAATTACCAACTACTGATCTAGTGTTAGATTTTTTTCGGAAAGTCTGTGCCTGGAAATATTTTGAAATTTAATAATTATCGCAAGCAAATGAAAGTACCTTTTGTGGTTTATGCCGATTTTGAATCTATTTTGAAACCTATTGCTACCGCGGAGTCTGATCCTGAAAAACCCTATACTATAACTACATGTGAACATCAACCTCATTCGTTCGCTTATTACATTAAATGTTGATATGACGATCAACTTTCCAAATTCAAAATCTATCGGGGTAATGATGTTGCTGCAGTTTTTAATAATTCTTTAGAAAAAGATATTAGAAATTTATATGAGAATCATTTGAAAATTATAAAACCGATGAATGATTTAACCGATCAAGAAGTTCAAAATTTCAAGATGCAACTATTTGTCATATTTGTGAACGGTCATTTGATGACGATGATAATGGGAAAGTTGCTGATCATTGCCATTTATCTGGAGCATTCAGGGGAGCAGCTCATTCGGTTTGGAACCTAAATTATATTCTTCCAAATTTCGTCCCCGTGTTTTTTCATAATTTATCGGGTTATGATTCTCATTTATTTATTAAACATTTGGCGCTACAAAGAGAAAAAATTGACGTAATCCCTCAAAATAAGGAAAAATATGTTTCCTTTAGTAAACATATAGTGGTAGATCAGATTCTCCTTCCCAATGGCAGACCGCAAAATGTAGTTTTACGCATACGATTTTTAGATAGTTTTCGGTTTTTAAATTCTTCTTTGGATAAATTAGCCCAAAATTTAACTGATGATCAATGCGTTGAAGTAAAAAAGTACTTCGACGAACCTGCGAAATTTAAATTTATGAGGCAGAAAGGCGTGGTTCCCTATTCATACGTGGATTCTTTGGATAAATTAAATCAACGAACGTTGCCCACTATTGATCAATTTTACGATACTTTAAATGGGAAACACGTTACAGACGTGCAAAACATGTGTGGAATTTATTTAAGTGTAAAACTTTAGGTCATTATTCAGATATTTGTTAGACATCTGATGTTTTACTTTTGGCTGACGTGTTTGGGAATTTCAGATCCCTGTGTTTAAAACAATACAAATTAGATTCAGCACAATACTTTACTTGTCCCGGTTTAACTTGGGACGCAATGTTAAAGTACACATCTGTAAATTTGGAATTGCTAACAGATATGGATATGCTTCATTTCCTCAGACGCGGAATTCGCGGAGGGGTAAGTATCTGTGTGGGTAGAAAAGCTATTGCAAATAATCCGTTAGTACCAAATTTCGATCCTCAGAAACCCAATTCGTTTATAACATACTTAGATGCTACCAATTTGTATGGTTTTGCAATGCGTCAGAAACTTCCACAAAGCAATTTTATTTGGCTTAATGATGAGGAAGTACAAAATTTTAATGTCTTTAATGTTTTGGATGATTCTGACGAGGGTTATATTTTAGAAGTGGACTTGCATTATCCGGAAAATCTACATGACCAACACTCTGATTTCCCTTTTTGTCCGGAGCTCCTTACTCCACCGGTCGGAAAATTTCGAAGTAAAAAATTAATTCCAAATTTATTTGATAAAACGAAATATGTAATTCATTACAGAAATTTAAAACAATGTTTGGAATATGGCTTGATTTTGACAAGAATTTATAGGATATTAAAATTTTCGCAATCAGCATGGTTAATGAAATACATAGATTTGAACACTGAATTAAGAAATCAATCTGAAAATGATTTTGACAAAAATTTGTATAAAGGTATGAATAATGCCATATTTGGAAAAACAATGGAAAATGTTGATAAACGAGTTGATGTTAAATTAGTAAGTCACTGGGAAAAAGTTGGTCATAGAATTGGGGCTGAAAGTATGATTGCTAAAACAAATTTTAAAAATTTAATGGTATTTACAGAAAATTTAGTCGCTGTCGAATTAAACAAAATTTCGGTAGTGTATGATAAACCGGTTTATGTTGGGTTTTCTATTTTAGACATATCTAAAACAGTAATGTACGATTTCTTTTACGGTTTTTTAAAACGGAAATATGGCGATCAAGTTTCTCTGCTTTATACAGATACTGACAGTTTTATATTAGAAATTATTACTCAAAATTTTTATGACATGAAGGAACACATAGATAAATTTGACACTTCTAATTATAAAACAAATTTATATGGTATGCCTTGCACTTTATCAGTTGTTGGTAAGATGAAAGATGAATATGCCGGGGCTCCTATCGAAAGTTTTTATGGTGCTGGTGCAAAATCATATTGTGTAAAGGTTGTTAGAAACGTAGATGGCGAAATAAAGAAGGCTAAGGGTGTTAAAAAACATGCCATCGAAAACAGTTTAACCGTCGAAAATTATCAGTCTGTTGTTGAAGAGCAGCAGACTATTTTTTGTAAAATGTTTGTTTTCAAATCACGTTTGCACAATATGTACACCGAACTTAGGAATAAGATTGCGTTGTCGCCCTATGACGATAAACGCTATCTTATACGAGGATCCACAAAAACTTTACCATGGGGTCATCATACTATTACCGACCGGCGTCTGAATGAGTTGATTGTTGGTTTGGAGGAAGCTGTTTCTGACCCCGAAACATTATAAGGCAACGACAACTGAAACATGCTCGTCACAATCTTTATATTTCTTCTTCAAAGTTTATATTTCCAATTTATTGTAATTATATATTTCGTATATTCCGTATACAGGCTGATTCACTTAACTGATTCATTAGAGGTTTATGGAGAACTAAAGGAGACATCAATCTGAAATTTTGGTTGCTGCTATAGGGCGATATGATCTATTTTTCTAAAATATTTGCAATACTCTGTCACTTGCGGTTGAACCGGAAGTAACTTTGTTTTTTCAAATGGAACCCTATAAATATTATTGCATTTTTGAGTTTTACGCAAAATTCTGGAGCTATTGCATTTTTGAATCGTTTTCCTATCTTCAATTGTTTTAGAGATATTCAATTTTTTCAAAAAATGACATGTTGTAGCTTACCATACAGCGAAAATGAATATTTACAGAGATAATACCAAAAATGTGAAAAAAAAGCTAATTCGACACGTGTGTATTGTCACAAGTGTGCTTTGGATGGTTTTAAATTTCATATTTGAGACATTTATCCTTATCTGTGTAATTTTGCAAATCTAAAGATAAATTGACTAACCTAACCTAATACGTATAAATTGACAGGTGACTCTTTATTCCATTTTTGGATATTTTTGCGCACAGCACCTACATCACAAAAATAAACAATATGAAATTAAAAAAATATATTGAAAAGTAAGACAAAACTAAAGTAATTGTTCAAAATGTCGCCCGTGTTGTTCACGACACATAATAATTCTTCTTCGGACACCTTCAGTCGTCGACCTTTGAATTTGTTCTTGCAACAATTCTGAAAAGGCTTGGCGCACTTTCTGGTCAAGAGATTCTCTTGAGTTACTTGGTGTTTGGTACACTTTGCTCTTTATGATACCCCAAAGATAGAAGTCCAGAGGTGTTAGGTCAGGTGACCTTGGAGGCCATTCCCATGGTCCACCTCTCCGAATTCATCTGTCATTAAATAATAGGTTCAATTTTTCTGTTATACTTCTAGCACAATGTGCCGGTGCACCATCCAATTGGTACCAACAAGAAAATCTCTCGTTCAGAGGCAGTTCGTCCAAAAAATCGCTTACTGTTGAATTCAGTATGTCTAGGTATTTTTCCGAAGACAAATTCTCGTTGTAAATACAAAATGATAATTTGTTGTTCATTAATAAACAAAAAACATTAAAGCTAAATTTATGTTGATAATTAGTTTCCCGAACTAGATAGGGATTTTGGTTTGACCAAAAGTGATTGTTTCTGGAATTAACTATGCCATCCCTTGAAAATTTTGCTTCGTCTGTCCAAATAATTCTTTCAAGAAAAGAGTTATCATCGTTAAGTCTGTCCATTAACTGCGTACAAAACAACTCTCTTCTTTGAAAATCTCCATCTACGAGGGCTTGCACACTTTGAAATTTATAATTATGCATACCGGCTTTCTTGAGTATCCGCTGGGCAGATGTACATATATGAAATTCCAACTGCAGTTTCTACTCCTCTGATGGACCCTTGTGGCTCTGCATTTAAATACCCCAAAACGTTTATCTGATTTTCTTCATAACCTATCACCGGTTTCTGTCTGTTTCTCTCAACTTTAACTTTGCCGTGATCAATAAATGTCTTCTCTATCTTTCGAAACTTGCGTTTGGTAAGAGGAGTTAAATGAGGATACCTCTCATTAAAAGTTCTCACAGTTCTTTCCAAAATTTTGCTACACTCGCCATATGTATAAAACATATTAAGAATATCTCGATTAGTGTAATTATTGTTATCAGCCATCATGAGACAATTAACTATCTGTCAATTTATACTTATTGATATTATTTGTGACATATGAAATTTAAAACCATCCAAAGCACAC
>JABXWE010005833.1:0-16844 GCA_014611495.1 Limonius californicus | reverse complement strand
CTTTATGATCACTGCTGTCCCTCCATGTGCTGTTCCATCCGGGTGTTGGGTATTGTAAACTGTATATCCTGGAATGTTTAGATGACTTTTCCTAGTAAAATGCATTTCAGAAACTAGCATCACGTCGATATTATGAAGGATTAAAAATACTTTGAGTTCTTGGCTTCTTTGGGCCAAGCCATTGGCATTCCAGATTCCTATTTTGAGTTCGCAAGCCATTAGTTAAGCTTGGCTACCAGGGCTGTGAGTATATTTAACATTGTGTCCATTCTTCCCATTAGTTGGGCCATCATTTCTTCTAATTTGCTGCTTTGTTGTTGTATTGAGGGTTTTTGTTGTTGATGAATATTTGTGGGTATTTGATGTTGTTGCATGTTTGTTCCAGTTGCTTGGGTATAGTTTATGTTTGGCTGGATTGTTTGCCC
Source organism: Limonius californicus (assembly GCA_014611495.1). Classification (NCBI taxonomy): domain Eukaryota; kingdom Metazoa; phylum Arthropoda; class Insecta; order Coleoptera; family Elateridae; genus Limonius; species Limonius californicus. The sequence goes on along the minus strand of JABXWE010005833.1, from coordinate 16,419 downwards.
ATTTATTTTTAGTCTTAGTTTTGGATTATGAAACGCCTTCGATAAAACCAAACACAAAATTCTAACAGAAGCATCAACAAAGGTCGGCGATTGCGTGTAGCAGTAGATGTAGAATTCACCTCGCAACCGATCGACCCGAGTTCGACTCCTACTACGCTACGTGCGCTGACCCGAGGTAAGTATGGTGGGACAGGAACCATGGGATTGCTTTGGCAACTCCATGATTCTTTAAATAAACATCAACTAAGGTAGGTCTACATGGAAAGGAAATTACAACTATTGGATATCAATGTTGGAATCATATAGCAGCCGAACAAGGGGATGTAGAAGAACCTGATGACATAGATATACGAGAGGTACTCCAAAGTTGCACTTTTTCTTCATTGCTCTTCAATCTACGCTTATTAAGAGTAATTCATCTAACTTTGAGCAACAAACCGCAAGTTACCAAAATAAATTGAAACGTATTTAATAATATTGACAGTGCTGATTATTCAGCTATTTTTGCTAACGGTGAGAAAACCCTCCAAATATTACTTGACCGGCTGTATGTATACTGAAAACTGGAATGCAGTATTATATGTAAATGGGTTTAAAACGAAAACAATGCTTTTTGGCAAATATAATACTAAAAACCGAAAATACGGTTAAAATGGTGAAATTATTATAAAATGTTACAGATTGTAGATACTAGGAAGAAAAACTAACAATCAAACGGAGTATCTTAACCCTCTATAGGATACTGGTCGATGTTTCAACCAAGTCAAAAAAAGCTGTTATGAAACAGATAGCGGTCTTATATTCAACCAGATGATCCTTGCCATATTGTAGACGCGTACACGGGTCACGAATCCGACCAGTTTCTAAAGGTGTGCAGAGAGGAGGAGGGGGAATCGGTTGAATTTGTGTTCGCAACAACAACTACCACTACACACGTGTTTTCCGAGTAGTATTACGAAAAAGTCTTGGTTTTTCTTTATTGTTTGGAGGATTAGAGTGAAAATTGGTGGGTAAGTACAACAATATTTGTAGATGATGATGTAATAAATGTAATTTGCCGTTCCTGCTTGCGCTAGGATAATATTTGTACCTATGTAACATAACTTAACTTTGGTATGTAATGAAGTTGCGATGCATATAAATTTAACCATTATTTTAGCGTCTATATGCAGCAATATTGACAGAGTAAAACAATAGCATATTATGTGATGAGGTGAATAAGTGAAACTTTGAGTGGCGAACCTGAACTTTCAGGCAGGGTACACAAAGTCACTTATATTCCGAATAAAATAGATGACAAAAATGAGTTTTAGAAAAGGGATCAATTTGGACGAAATAAGCAAATTATCCACGGCAGAACAATTTGCGTGGCTAGATTGCATCACTGACGACCAGGCAGTTGACTCCGATCTTGGTGGAGACTCTGACGCTGATGACATCATTTCAGAGTTTGTACCGGCATCTCCTGCTACGTCACGGCAAACTAAAAGAAGTTTCTGCCAAATGAATAATGATTTGAGTTTAGACAGTGACTATCCTGCAGCCGATCATGGCTTTGACCCTAATCCTGTAACACATCAACCTATTGCAGAATATGATTTTACATCGGATGACGACGAACCACTTGCTACCCTTGTCACCAGATCAACATCGAAGAAAACACAACTTGAAAATCAAACTCATAATTTCCCATGGAAAAAATCACCCTATTTACCATCTAGTTTTCAGGCGATTGGTTTCCAAGAATTTCCTAAAATTCCCACAAGTGAATCACCTATTGCAATTTTCTCCAACATTCTGGGAGATGATTTTCTCGACACGGTTGTAACCGAGTCCACCTGGTATGCGCAGCAAAATCACACTTCTTCCGAGCTGACTTTAGAAGAATTGAAAGCTTTTCTTGGAGTACTAATTATAATGGGTTTTAACTCTTTACCAAGCTTACAACTGTATTGGTCGTCCGACCAAAATTTTCATGATTCAGGAATATCACACATGATGCCACTAAAAAGACTTCTGAAGATACTTCGTTTCTTGCACATCAATGCTAATGAAGCTAAGCCAAAAAAAGGAGCTAATGGTTTAGACAAATTATACAAAGTGATACTTGTGATTACCTATTTGTCAAATACATTCTTGAACGCTTACATTCCAGACAGAAACATAGCCGTCGATGAAAGCATGGTTGCTTCCAAAGGCAGAACCTATTTGAAGCACTACATGCCTGTCAAACCAATTAAAAGAAGAATTAAGATATGGGCTTTGACTTGTTCTTCGACTGGGTATTTACTTAATTTTTCTGTATACGAAGGAAAGAAGGACTCTGATAGAGAAGGTTCCTTAGGCGAAAAAACCCTATTAGAATTGACTAAGCCATTCCAAAACAGATACTATTGTATTTATTTCGATAAGATATTCGCCAGCTTTACTCTGTTATCGAAGCTTCTTGATATAACTCTATTTCGATGCGGAACAATGAGGTCTAACAGAAAAAATTTCCGAAAGAGCTGTTAGTTCCAGATAAAAACCTTCAACGAGGAGATTTTGATAGTGTTGGTACCAGTAACATAACAGTCAATAATTGGAAGGATCGAGGAAAATAATGTGTACTAGTTGCTTCTACCATACTTTCGGCAACAGAAAAATCAAATGTCCATTGAACGACTAAGAAAGGAGTTAAACCTGGAAGTCACGAAAATGGTGGTTAAAATTGTTTTATTACCTGGTCTATGCTTCTATTGGCAACTCATATATTCCAAATAAAGTGGGTGCTTCTAGTTACCAGCCTAAATTCAAACTAAAATCATATCTTGTATTTAGAAGCATATTCGCAAATCAACCCATAGGAAAGTTTTCAACAAGAAAATCATAAGAATCGTGGTTGATAGTTGGCAATGGCAATAAAATGAAATAATTGATGGTAGGTCAGTCAGTGTTGAAAATACGGTAAGAATGGCAAATGTTGGTGATCATTTAGCAACACACACTACTTCACGAAGATGTGTAATGTGCACCACTGATAAAAAACCAAAACGTTCAAGTACAGCGTGAGCAAGTGTCAAGTAGCGCTATGTTTACTTTGTATTGCAGCATTCCACAACAAGTAATCAAATAAGAGTGATATAAAATCCTTTTTTTAGTTTTGTATTGCCTTACTACATTGTTAGTGTTACTTTTCCTATGATTTTTTATTAGAAAGCGGACGATATTTCAACCAGTATTTCCACAGTTGTAGCCTGTATCCTAGTGCGATACTGGTCGAAAACTCAACCTGATAAGAAAAAATACATCAAAGATATTTTTTAATTATTTTTCTATATTTTTGCCTTACTGCGGCTCTAGGACCTCCTACGTTGGTCATCAGTCTCCCTAGACTCAGCATGGTCTTACCTGCTTTAGTAGCTGTCGTTTCCACACGATAACGCAAGTAGTTGTTTCTACCCAGGGTGATACCTAGGTATTTGATTGACTCTTTTGACTTGATGGTTGTGTTCCCTATTTCTATTGACATTTGTGTCAGCCTTCTTCCACCGTACAGAATGACCATTTCCGTTTTCTCCATTGCCACCTGTAGGTGCAGGTTGTGAATTGCTTGGATTTACTTGGTTTCGATGACACGATGATGGCCGTATTGTCAGCACATCCCACCACCGGTGTATCTTTCGCCATTTCACTTCTCAGTACTTCGTCGTAAATGACATTCCATAGTATCGAGCCCAGAACGGCCCCTGCGGAACCCCGCACATAATATCCAATTTCGTTTTTTCGCTGTTAAAAGCGTTTTTAATGTCTATAGTTATTAGTACGCAGAACTTTCGATTTTTTACTACTTACCTTATAAGTAACTTGTATTTCAAACTCGTCTTCACTATTGCTAAGTAGTTACCACAGCAAAAGTCGCTAGAGTCTCACGCCAAGTAGTATGATACCCTATATTCGCTTAATGTTATCGTGAACAGATAATGCTATGAAACGCAAAGCCCTAACAACTACAACTCTAATCGTTACAATCAGCCTGTGGGTGTAATGTTGCTATTTTTGTTGCTTAGCTTACGTAGCAAACCAACTCAACAAACAGTATATGACAACTAGTTTCCAGTAGCACCACCCTTCGAAATTTATTTCAATTTTACTTCCCGTTTAAAACAAACACGATCAAAATCAAACAGGAAAATTGTGCTCCTTCGGTAAATCAGTATTTAATCGAATTTCCAGGATACAGTAATTTTATTAAATTTAACTTTACAATAAGCCATAGAGCTTATAAATCACATATTTTAATACATAGCAGCGACAAGAAGCAGGCGAAGCCGAAAAATCTAATTATTAAATCTGCCGGTTCCAACTTTCGTTCATATTTATTTCATAATCTTCACGAACTTTTTATAGGCTGCATACTTGGTGAAGTAGATTAATAAGTCGGTGGAGCTTACTTTTTTACCGAAGAAGTCTCGAAAGAGTTAGCGACGCGCCCACTTTTTGCGGAGCGTTCCAGATAAAACTGAATTTCAGTGTCAGCGTGCACATATCCCGCTGTGAAAGCTCACATAAATAGGATTTGCGTTTGAAATAGAATTTACAATAGTACCATGTACAAATGTCATTTACGAAGGCGTTTATTTTCTGTGGAAACGCGGATGGTAATGGAAAACTGACAAAGAGCAGATTGTACGTCTTGTTTATCATTTAATTTAAGGGCGGGATGTAGACGTAGGGAAAGACAAAATGCGCTACCTTGGACTTGAATTTCCTCCAGAAAACCAGATAACATTTTATGTTTCCGCTTACTATCTTCGGTTTTTACCCCTAATTCTGTTATCAATAATGTTCAACATTCGTATTGTAGAGACACATATGCAGTTTGTTTTGCTAAAACTCTACATCATAATCCGTTTTGAGATTACCAATACTTATATCGAAAAGTTATAATATAAAAAAATACATAATAAGCTCCACTTGTTACAATTTAAAATAATTTTAATGAACATTAGAACCACTTTTCATGTAGTTTTTCCTCAGCCAAAGGGAAATAAATAGATTAATAAATTTAAATTGAGAATGTCACAGACAGATAAGTACAAATACATGTATTTTTAAAATGCCAGTGAACAATATTTTTTTCTCAAACACCCTGTCTGCTAATAAATTTACAGGGCCATAATAGTGTCAGTGTTTTGTCCCTCACGAGACGTAGCGATCGTTTCTCCTATGCCTGTATTGTACGTTTTAAAGTACTACAGACATAGAAGACCTACAGCTTAAGTGAGCTCTAAATAACGGGAAGTGTAAACACTTCCACTCCAAAAAAGAGAAAAGCTTCGGAAAGAATTGAAAGAAGTCAGTTAAAGTTTTAACTACAAATTCTATCCACGAATGCTCTTTGGTTTTCTTCTGCTTCTGGTTTCAGTCTTACATATTTCATTTTCTTCCATACTTCATCAGGTGTATTCCTCTATATTTTTTTTGTCTTTCCCTACTCTTCCATTTAGGTATCCCATTATAATTTCTTCGTTCTCAGTTCTATCAATCTTGCAGATTCTTATGAAACGTATTATTTTCCTAGCATAACACGTACGCAATACTTTAGTGAATACTAATTAGTAAACTACCCTTGTTATATTTTAGAACACTTAAAGTTCTTTTATAGGGAACATTAATATTTTTTTAAACAATAAGCGCCTTCCTCCTCTGTATTTCGCGTTAGCCCTATTCTAGAAAGTTATGAATTTATTACATAATAATACTTATATTTAATGTGTCATTTGAATTTGAATAAACGAAGTTTATACCACATTTTAGACAAACTAAGGCGAATGTAAAACGGGGACACTACTACTCGATCTTTTTACCCTTTAGGAATTTAGCACTGAAGACGAGCAAAATTAGTGATTGATTAAAACGTAATTGAAGATGCACTCATAACATCCATGCATACATTGTAACTTACAAGCGAGAACCAAAATTTAATCGGATGTGCAAACTTTCCAATGTAGGAAAATTTAAGTTGTTATTAATGATTTTTTCGGAAATATTTTAGAAAACATTGTAAAGCGATGGGACACTTTTCTTTATAAGAGCTCAAAATATTTATTATCTATTATTAAGCAATATTATATTGCTGTTATGTAAATGTAATTATGTATAACTTTTTTGTAGAAAGCACTTTGTAGAAATCACTTTTTTTTAGTAATAAAAGAAACACATTGTGTTTTCTGACAGGAACGCACGAACTGCCGCTCATGAATTAGTATACAAGCTGTAGGCCAGTATAAAGAAGTTTAGTTGTGGATTTCCACTTAGCTAAGTCTGCTATGTTCTCTTTAAAAGAATTTACATTCATGAAAGTTATATTGATCATCAACTATGTATTAATAATTTGAAGTTACACTTTCAAATATGTTTTCGTGAAAGTGTTGGACTGAATCATGCAAATTACAAGTGAGCTCCCTGATATTGCCATTGCCGTCCATCTTTTTTATATAAACACGTAAGTGGCAACACTAAATTCTGACCTTGCCTCAGCTTAGAGGATAATCGCATCGCAACTAGTTAGTAAGTTCGCAACGTTATAAATTAGTTATTACACCAAAAATATGCAAGCTCACACCTTTCTACCAACAACACTGCCTTCTGTAGACTGCCGTTGCTGACCCTTTTCAACATTCTGCTGTCCCTTGTTTTTCATCACATTCCAAGAAACATTTGCCTGCTCAGCCTCGTTCAAACTTGTATAATCCTTCCCGGTTGTTATTAAGAGCCGACAGAAGCTACGTATATTTGTTGAGCGTACTTTTAGGTAATATTCACAATATTGAAAGACACTGCCTAACTATACATATACGTAGATAACACTATGCAAGAATTAAAATATAGGACACTTTTTACATACTTCTCAAAAGTATTTTAGTTTAGTAGAGGTTTAAGTATTAAGTACGAGAAAGCAACATAAACAGAAGAAAATTTAGAGCGCAAAATACATACAAATGCTTAGAAAAATATGGGCCACCAATCATATGCATCCAGAAACTATAATACGTACATTTATTACTAACGTAATAGTGTGTTAGGTACTATGTGGGTGCAAAACATGGTCATTAAACAAACAACAAACCAAAAATCTACAAACTATTATAAATAAATGATTTCAAACGCATTATAAAAATATACTGGAACCAATGAACCACTATGGGAGAGCACCGACCAAGACCCAATAGTAATAAAAATACCTAAAAGAAAATGATGGTTACGGTAGAAGCGGAATACAAACATCACAAGGCAAGCGCTTGAATACAATATCAGACGAAAACGCAAAGTAGGAAAGCCGATAAATGCTTGGAGCAGAAACTTACGCAGTGAATATGAAGTGATAATCTTGATATAGAACGGTGAGAGAAACACAGCACAAAACAAAGAAACGTAGAAAACATTAGTAGCAACACTGGGCACATAATATTAATCTTAATCTAAATTAATATGAAGTATTCTAATTAATCTACATTGCTCTAATCTAATTTTAACCAATCGAATTGAATCCAACTCAAAATAAAGAAGAACGTAACGGAAGAACACATACCATTGAATAGATAGTATATAATGCCGACTACCTTAACCTTTTTCGGTCATAGCATCGACCCGGGAGGGCCGCCCTATGTTCCGCAAGAAATTGATGGTGATAATGAAGAACTATTAAATAACAAATATTTTCAGATCTTATAAAGAAAAGTTTTCCACCGCTTTACAATGTTTTTTAAAATATTTTTGTAAAAATCATTAATAACAACTTAAATTTTCCTAAATTGGAAAGTTTCCACATCCGATTAAATTTTGGTTCTCGCTTGTAAGTTACAATGTATGCATGGATGTTATGAGTGTATCTTCAATTACGTTTTAATCAATCAAAAATTTTGTCCGCCTTCAGGGCTAAATCCCTAAAGGGTAAAAGGATCAAGTAGTAGTGTCCCAGTTTTACATTCGCCTTATTTTGTCTAAAATGTGGTTTAAACTTCGTTTATTCAAATTCAAATGACAGATGTTAAATAATAATAAATAAAAATAACTATTGTTATGTAATAAATACATAACTTTCTAGAAGAGGGCTAACGCGGAATACAGAGGAGGAAGGCACTTCTTGTTTAAAAAAAATATTATTGTTCCCTATAAAAGAACTTTAAGGTTTCTAAAATGTAACAATTAATAATAAAAAAACTAATTAGTATTCTCTAAAGTATTGCGTCTGTGTTATACTAGGAAAATAATACGTATCATAATAATCTGCAAAATCAAATTGATAGAACTGAAAATGAAGAAATTATAATAGGATACCTAAATGGAAGAGTAGGGAGAAACAACAAAAATATAGAGGAATACACGTGATGAAGTATGGAAGAAAATGAAATATGTAAGACTGAAACCAGAAGCAGAAGCAAACCAAAAAGCATTCGTGGATAGAATTTGGAGTTAAAATAGAAGAGATTTATACAAAGAAACAAACAGTTTTCTACCTGGCAATAAAAATGTACGACGGAGAACAGGACTGCAGTCAATGCAGAAGACGATATGTATAATATACGACAAAATAAATTGATAACGTTGTCTTGAGATTGTTTGGCATTGTTTTGATTTTATGAAAATTACATAAATCTTGACATTGGGATTACGTGTATCATATTCTTAAAGGATGGTAGTTTGTAAATGGGTGAAAGATTGTTCTAAATTAGTCCAGATACATATATCGCATAAATGTTATAGTATTTTTACACTACTTTTGCCAATCGTTTGTCATTAACACTATAATTTTTTCGATATCTTTTTCGCTTTATGTCAATCTGGATTATGTAGCGTACTTACAGTAACAACAGACAACGTTTATTGAAAGAAACTTTAATAGCCCCTTAACCGATATAACTGCTACTTTTATGTCCAATACCGTGACATTGTTAGCGACTTTGTAATGGGCGCAAGTATTTCTGTAATGGCAGATCTAATAGGGTAACCTATTTCAATTTTCCCATAAATAGAGCCATAAAGCATGGTTGTTAGTAACACATTCCGTCATTTTTGTCCTTGCCAAAAATTACAGCTTGCAAATGAGACGAACTAAAGTTAGTTAGGAATGATGTGTAGATAGATTCTAGTTTAAAAATGTAAACATTTATATATTATATTATATATTATAATATTTCTCGCTTTTAAAATGGCGGATGTGTTACCCTATCAGTTTGTATGGTCGAACTAGTAGTAGTTATACAAAAATTACAGGTGTAAGTTTGTTATTAATGGCTGTTTCAATAATAACTGACAGTTCTGTTTATAGGATAAAACGTAAAATGACGGGAATATTTCTGATTTTTAGTTTACTGTAAAACTGATATGGAAATTGTGTATGTAATATTACATTTTTAAAGGCCCTCTTCGGTTCGCCTGACAGGCGACTATTTTTTCGGCCAGATTTTCCGTGACTTTTGGACACCCATTCGCGGTGAATACTGTGTTTTAGCTCAGAAATCGTTGAAGGTTGTTTAGCGTAGACGTTACGTAGACCAAGATCACAAGATCGCAGAGGCCAGCTGACGTCGCCCAAAACGAGAAATAACATGGTAAGAAAACTTCGACTGTAATAACCCCCGTGTTTCCTGCGCAGTGTGGTAAGTGACCTTATCCTGCTGACACTATATATTGTCCAAGTCTATTCCATCCAATTCGTACCAAAAAATTGTAATTGCATTACGATAACGGTTGCCATCTATCGTCAACGGAATTTCATCCGCATTTTCAAAGAAGTACAGCCCGATGACACCTCCTGCCCAAAAACTGCACCAAAAAATTAATTTTTCAAGATTCATGGTTACTCGTAAGCTACCTGCGAATTTTCACGTCCTCAAAAAATTGCACGTAATTTTCGCTGCACTATTGTAATTGAACTATTGTTTTGACAACACTTTTTTACGATTTGCACGCGTGGTTCTACTGTACAGCGTTCCATGACTAATTTGCCGTATCTCTTGGCTACAAATATCAAATATCAAAGTCACATTTGTGCAAAATGGCGGCATATAAAAAACTATCAGTTCTTATTAAAATACCCTATATACATAACAGATGCTCACATACATTAAATACAGTCGTGTCGAGTAGATGTTTTTAACATAAGCTACTTCTCATATAGCCATAAAAGGTCTTTTACAAGTACAGAAATTGTATCGAAGTAAACAGAAAATTCTGTTAGGGTGTAATTTTTTTCTAAGTAAGTTCTACAAACATAGTGTTAATTACTTTCATCAAATCTTGGATCGCTAAAGTATATTACATCGAACCAAACCAAGTGAAAATGTAAAAACCCAGCTGAACCTTCCGATCACAAGCACTTCTTAATAAGAATAAGAAGAGCAGATAAATTTTTCCAAATTCAGAATACCTACCTTCTAATATTTCCAAAACTTAGATTTTATCGAAATTCACGGAGCGAATAAATGTCTAATAATAGTTTAACTGTTTCTATATTCCTAATATCATAGTATTTTTATGTACTTAGTGCGGCGTTTCCTAAAGAGGCTAGTAGAAAAGCGTCAACAGTGGAAGCCTGCTACTAACCAATCAAATGGTTGATAACACGTGAGAGGAGTGGAGGGGGGGGGGGCAAAGTCCTAAAAGGCGGGTAGAACAGAAAAACTGTTGAACGGTAATTAGTATATTAAAACTAATACAAAACATCTTAACTTAATTCTTAATATTCAGCATACTTCATTTTTACAGAAGATTGCATATACAATGTACTTACGATTATAATCTAAGACTACATAGAAACTCACTAACAGTTTATTTAAACAAACTAGTGACTTAAATGCATCTGTTTCGATCTATATAACTTGTCCAAGCTTGGTTCTAAATGAGTAACCGCTACTCTTAGCTTACGTTCGATGTTGAGTTGGTTTCTGTCTTTCGATTTTCTACGAGCTACTGCAGAGAAACCAACTTTTCAAAGATAAGATATAGCAAATGACTGCATAATCTGCATAGTTCTCTTAAACAATGCTAGAAATTTCTCTTGCGAGTTAATCCAAAACCGGCCAATCATTGTCGACGAATATTGTCTCTATATTTTCTATCATCATTGACAGCCTTGTTTGCCCTACTGCGGGCATCGGCCTCTTCTCTACCACGTGTTTTTCCTTAGAACTAACACTTCTTTTCTGTTTTTGATGTTAAATCCATGAATTGTTCCTCTTCTTCCAACTATAAATCTGTAGGTGTAACTTCGAAAGAATTTATTATATACGTGTATTTGGTCAGAAGACATTTTTAAAGTACAATTCTAAAAATGACACATACATTTGTATAGTTTGGTTTTTTATCGTTAATAAATGTTCTTCAATTAATAAGCATTTCTGTGGGTTCACTGTTTTTCTTGTTTAACCAAAGTTTGAATTTTGGCGAAAAAACGTTAGTTTCATCTGATAGTTGTAATATTATTATTTTTTTATGTAGCTTTCACAGGCCTTAGAGGCCCATCGCTTTTGGAGTGAGACAAGGCTAAGTTAGTTTGTGCGATGCACAACAGGGCCCGACTCTGCGGGGTACCATGTTGGTGCTTAACCATGCTTAACCTGCTGTTATGTGTGAATGTTTTTTGTTTATGGTCTTGTTACTCCTCTAATGCGACCGTAATTCGAGGAGTGCCATTAATTTGATCCCCAATGGCAAATGGAGAGCGGGACCCAGTACCGACCACCGAGGGAATTAGAAAAATTTCCGAACCTGGGGAGATTCGAACCGGGAAACGTTTGGACTATTACATCCAAAGCTTGGGTGTCTACCACTAACCCATCCCCGCTCTGATAGTTGTAACATATGAGTATAATTTCCTTGCAACTGAGTATTTATAATATGTAATTTTTCAAAAAACGTCATTCAAATAAGCCATTATGAACAGTTCGTCAAGAAATTATCAGCATCTTTGTGATTTTCTGCTTTCAAAAACGCATGCATTACCTGCCTAAGCCTAAAGATTCGATCTGTAACTTTTCCGCGTATAACCGCCGAGATTCACAATAAAACATTAATGCTGAATGGTCAACGCCCATATTATCGCACATTGAAGAAAATGTTCTTCCTTAAAGGTCTTGTTTTTATATAATCTACAACAGAAATTACAATGAATAATACAAAATGAAGTTATGCGATGATTTGCTTTGAAGTGACTGATTCCCTGTGTGTCATGGATTGATGCCAAGTGGCATTACGATTCTTTTTGCGTATAAGTGCTTGCAGACCATCATATTGTCCTGCCATCTCCGGTGTTCCATCAGTACAAATACCAACACCGTTTCTCAACGCCAGCCCAGAGTTTACTATATAATTATCAGTCATTTGAAATAGATCCGCAACTGTCGTTCTTTTCTAAATTTCTTTGGAGTAAATTAAGTCCTCGTTTATAGATTAATTATCGCAGTAATGAACGTAGACTATCAAATGTGCATCTTTGGTAATATCCGTTGCCTCGTCTAGCTCAAAAACAAATTATTTGCTTGAAAGTTGCCAAAGAAGCTGTTCCTGCAGATCCTCTGACATATCATCAATGCCTCTAGTAATTAATAGTATTTTTTCAATCTCTTTAACATAACTATCTCCAAGCATTGTAGCGACTATATCAACGGCAACAGGAAGAATAACATTTTCCACAATAGTATGAGGTTTTCACTTGGCTATGTGGTCTACAACTTTATGAGATGCAAGCAGACCTTTATAAAATAACGACAAACCTGTATTAGAGACTAATTTCTGATTACCAAACTCTTTCAATTTTTATGATCTTTATGCTTTCTTTGCAAATGCCTCTTTAGTTTATTTGGTTTCACACTAGTCACTAGCCAAAATATTTAAACATATTACACACTATAGTTGCTCTTCGCCATTAACGACTATATTTATAAAATCAAAATTCAAATGCACATCACAATATTTCTATGTTTTTGCTTTATGAGTGTTGGCAGCTTCTTTATCTGCAGATCTCATAATTACGTTTAGACCCGACTATACTTTTTTATACTTGGAAACTATTTGCATCAACTTTAAATCACTCAGGTGCAATAGAACACAAGCACAATATACCGCGGCTACTTGCTGCTACGCTTACTATTAAACTAACCTAACTGAACATACATCATGGTTTTATAGGTTCTGTCTCCACTTTCACAATTTCTGAACCATTCTACAGCGTACGGGATAGTTTGACATTCCGTCTTGTTGGAAAGGGGGGCGTGTATCATAGCATACTTAAAATGGGGGCCGCGAAACCTAAAAGTTTGGGAAATTCTGATTTAGTGTTTATCGCATTGTTTTCTCAAAAAGAAATGAACAGATAATCGATTATGGGAAACAACTAGGAAAGTCTTGTTATAATAAATTGTTTCTATAGAATGTTAAGAAGTCATGTAGCAACAACATTAGTGTTATAGTAACTACAAGCGAGGTGTTTGACAAATCAGTATTAAAATGCAATACGATTATGAACTAGGGCGCAGAGTTGGCAACTCTGTTACCACATAGGCGTAAACGCCACGAAATGCCGAAGAATCCTTGCTGTAAATGACGCCCTACACTTCTGATGGAGCGACAGGATTGATGATAATCATGAACTAGGGCGATAGAGGACTTTTTAACACCGCTGTGTATATTAGCACATTACAAAGAATGTTTGGACTTTAAAAATATTAGTGTACACTCATCTAGAAGTTCTATTTTCAACAATCATAACACACTTTTGTTTCAAATTGTATATACGTAGTTAGGTTACACTTTTATTCACTGATTTCAATCTTGCTGTGCTGTGCTGTGGTGTCGTTTATAAATTTACAATCGTATTCTATTTCTTTTTTCAAATTTAAATAGAAATTAGAATTGTTAAAAATTTTAAGTGTAACTTGAGAGTTTTGACATTTTTTTACTACTACTTACTTTTCTTGTTCCTCCGTGTGTAGAGCATTGGCATGTTAATTCCCTACAATAAGTAGGTTTTGTGCGCTCTCTTTGTACATATGCCGAACAGCAAGGTAGCCTAACCCCAGAATAGAGAAATGAAGTGCGACTACATGTAGTGTGACAACCGGGACCGACGATTTACGAGCCCTTCCAAGCACCCGTATTGAGCAGCGCGATCTGCACTGCGAATACCGATTGATCGGCATTGCTCCGCCAGGCAACCAATATCAGTTGGTACAATTACAAAATAATAAAAAAATAAGAGTATATTTTTAATAATTAGTTTTGAAAATTACTTCAATAATTTAAATATATTACGGCAATTAAAAAAAATATGATTGAAAAATATAACAAACATTTGTAGGCTCCAGTGCCAAGAACAAATTTATGCCGCCCGTACTATCTTTACACAAGTATGATAATCAAGGATGCATCTAATTGCAGTCCCTTTAGCAGTCCCTCTTTCTATAGCGATTTGCCCACCATGTAAGTTCGGGAGAGCGAAACTTTGCAGAGAGTGTAACGATGAGAACAAACTTCGGAACTCCTATACAAACCCTTGTACACCAACTCGTAACACCCTCCGACCAGGCAGTGAAGCACACATAATGTATTTAGTTTCAGAGTCGCGAAGGTCTGCACGGGCCCTCTAATATGATTAGTGTTATTAAAGCTAATATTAAGTTCTTGAAACAAAAATTGGAACTCAAACTGAGGAAAAGGCAATTTGCTGCAAGAAGGGACTAATAAAATCGAATGAGCATTTCGGAAAATTTCTGTCGGCGTTTGTAAGATTTTTCATTTCAAACATTTGGGAAATATCTTCCGAGGTTGAATATTTTATTCCTTTCGACAACTGCGATATTTTCAGGAATTCCTGTCATAAACTGGAAAAACTCCCCTTTCCTGAACGCTGATCTGTAAAGTCAATGAGATTAGACGGGTGTAGGACCGATTATCCCTTAAGTAGGTCAACTGATTCTGATACCTATTCAGAAATTCAGATTCGAGTAAATACACGGCTTGTTTTGAAGACGAAGCTGGTTTTCATTCGAAAGCTCGAATCAGAGAGCTTTCATGTTCTATGCGAAAACGAGGCAAGCTATTTGCTTTATGCGGCTGCCGCTTAAATAGATACGATATTGTTATAGTAGTAGTTACCGAATTGGGCTTCCCTTTTACGGTTCAGAAGCTTTGCAGGACGGCATTGTTATGAGCAAAGCGAATATTGCTGTCAGATAGTGGTAGATAGCTACTTTCAACTCGTAAGCTGTTTACAAACAGCTTTGCGAATCGCATTTCCCCACTTCAATGGAAGTTAGTTATAGTTTATTGAAATGCCCTGTTTCCATTAATTAATTAATTAATTAATTACGGGCTATGATTATTGAGTTCAAATATTTAATTAATTGGAAATTTGCAGACATCTAAATGAAATTGCATTTCGCGCTGTATTTTACAATAGTATGTTCAGAACAGATTTAATTCGAAATTGCAAATAAAGAACAACAAAATAAACATCATGAAAAACTGGATATATCGTTTAAACTAAATTTCATTCTTTCTAATTATTATATGTCCTGGTTTCGGTTCTTTCTTATGTAATTCGAATTAGTAGACATGAAAGTGAACTGAATTGTGTTTATGGAGGCCTATTGTTGTTCTATAATTTTGGATGACTAACTGTCTAAAACCATATATTCTTCTATTTTAAGTGCTTTGCCACTTACGAGACGTAGCGATCTTCTCTCTTATGCCTGTATTGCGCGTTTAAAGTGCCACACACGTAGAGGTTATACAGCTTAACTGGGGCTCCGAACAACGGGAAGTGCAAACACTTCTTCTCCAGAGATGATTTACTAGGCAGAATACCTCGCTGGTTTGCCATTGCCTTGCGAGCGAGAACGGACGTTAATAATCTTATGTTCATGTACTGGGAATTGAACCTGTAACAGCGAATATATTGTCGGATAACTAACCTTGGGAGGAAGTTTGAAAGTTCACCATTTTTCGTATTATAGAGGAATAAATATTTTTTATTATACACCGGAAACTGCAGCTAGCGGAACGGATATAAAATGTTAGTATTTTTTTTATTAATGAGAAATTTTTTAGAGAGTTATACATTAAAAGAATAATTATATTTCAATTAGGGGTAACTGAATGTCGAAATTTGATAAATGAAGAAAGGACTATTGCATTGCCACAATGAAACGACTTTCACAATGGGTCGCCTTATAAATTTTCTCAAAGGAGTTACAAACAACTGACAAGTTAACAAAATACTCTTTTCATAAACCCTTCGAAGTACGGATAAACCGTGAAGAATGGGATCAAGGGGAACCACCAGACTTGCATAAAAGTTTAGTATGGTATACAGACAGTTCACGCACGAGCAACTGAACCGGAGCTGGTTTACACGGCAGTAAACCAAGATATAGT